>CM024538.1:12714512-12758273 GCA_014182365.1 Eucalyptus tenuipes | reverse complement strand
TTCCACTATGAATCAAAAGAGTCGTTACGGTATCACTTCCTTGATTCCACGGTGTAGAGACTCTACTACACTTCCTCAAGGCTTCACAAAAGTATAAACTCTCTTTTGAATACAAGTTTACGCTCAACAATTGAATTGACAAAGAACAAGAAGCTTCGGACTTTGAATTTATCTATCTCGCGCACTCTCAAATAAATCCGAGCATCTTCCTTATATACCCTCCATGCCTTCATACCGTTGGCACCTTCCAAAGGAGTTCTTCCAATCTACCCGTTGGATTTAATCAATTAGGGAGATCTCGAGTTACTTAAGGAATGTGAAGATAGCTCACCAATCCCGCTCGCCCATACAATCGGGATCTAGGTTTCCATAAGTAGAACCTTCTAAGTATACTTCACCAATCAACGAATCCAATTTATTCAAATTAAAATAAAAAAAAATAATCGATCTTGAGATGCTATCTTCAGCCGTGAGATATTCTTCAACCGCTCAAAAGAAATACTTGAATCTGGATAAATCTTCATCGTCGGCCTAGAAACTATCAATGAGGGCGTACTTACATCTTGAGTACGCGTGCAGCGATCTTCGGACTTTGTGAAAGAGTGCAGTGCTCTCGAGACTTTGTCGAGTGAGTCTACGCAAGTCTTCGAGACTTTGTCGAGTGAGTCAGCAAATCTTCAGACTAGATGATAAAAAAACGTGCTTTTGTCGATATCAAAACAAATAAGGGAGTTTTTCTTCAACAATCTCCCCCTTTTGATGGTGACAAAACTTTCCTCGAGATTTGGACATTTTGACATGCAAGACAATACTTAAGCAAACATGGATATCTCATAAATGGATAAAGATAGTATTGAATCTCGCATCCACGAAAATGTGTTAGTCTTGCAAAATGCAAAAACAACTATCTTTGCCAATACTTAAAGTACGCAAGCAAGCATTAACAATCCAATCCAAATCAAACATTAATCCAAATTCAAATCGGCCACAACCGGACAAAAGTAAAGTCGAATAAAAGCAGTCAAAATTGAATGAATCGCACGCAGACTTCTCCCCCTTTTTGTCAACATTAAAAAGGAAGAAATGAAAAGAGAATGAAGTTAGGATTGTCTTGGAATGCGAACAAGTTGGAAATCTCCCATCGGCGGACAAAGTGTCTTCCAACTTTTCAGATCCTCCTTGGTGTTCTACCTCGTGACTAAAGGCGGTGGCTTGAACTTGAAGAGTAAGAGTTCGTATTTGATCATGCAAAGAAATTGAAGAGGCTTGACCGGCCGCGCGAATTCTGAACTTCTATCCCAGGGCATAGATCTGACCTCGCATCTCCATAAGAATATCAAGCACTCGTCGAAAGTCCGCCGAGTTATCGTATGAGTGCTTGCCTCGGAAATCGGTTTGAGGAGTATTTGCGAAGATGGCATCCGAGCATGAGTATCCAGTTGGAGAAGAAGCCTCATGACCTTCCTCGGGAAATTGGGATGCATAAACATCTTACGGATCTGCGGAGTGAGCGGCTAACATCTCACTAGCAAAAAGCGGTTGAAGAAGTACCTCTTTCTCGCAACTCCCCCTGTTTTGCCTTGGTGGAGAGAAGTATTCCTCATGCTTTCTGTCTCCTCGTCGGTGACATGACGCTGCGGTTCTCCCTTGCTCCTCTTCTTCGAAGATCTTTCTTCCTCGCCTCTTTCCTCAATGATGCCTCTCTTCATCCTGCTCTTCCTCTTTCTTTGTCTTGATCCTCTCTCTCCTCTGTCTCTAGAGCGAGAATGCTGAAGATTGCTTAATGCAAGAGCCGAGATGGTTACATCTTCCTCCAAGATGAGGACTCTTCTTTTCTTGGATGAAGCCGTCATGGGCTCCTTTCCCTTTCTTTTGCAGCCCCGAAGAGACTTGATGAGTCTTGACAGAGTTTTCTCCTTGAATTGCTCCAAACCTTTGTTTAGCTCTTTCGGACGCATTTTGGAAACCATTTTCAGTCCCACCACCATTTGATCACACGATCGAACACACAAAGAATATTGGGAGGCTGAATGTTGAGATGTTTGAACGGCTTAGAAACAAGTCGAGTAAGGAAGTCAGCCCTTGTCCTTCACCACCGACCTGTACATGTGAAACATTATAGTGTGTGGCGAGAGAACTTTTTGCCGGCGTTGATGGGCGCACGTCGATTGCTTCGAATTTGAAACATCGATCTTTGAAGTCGATTTGGGTCTCGAGCAGTTGATCACAATCTTGTGGAAGCGGGACATTTGAGGCATTCAACCTCACATACAAAATTCGACTTTCGGCCATCCCATCTCGAACGAGCTCCACCGTTGCACGGCCAATAGACACACCGATTGATTGAAACTCTTCTCTTTCCACTCCAATCACATTGGCCAAAGTATCCATGTCAACCACATAATCCCGATCTCTAACACTGAACGAGAATCTATTCGCATCCAAAAAGCTTAGATTTGAATAGAAATAGCGATGAAAGCTCCGGATGAGCCACCGTCAGTCTCGAGCAAAATCTATCAAGTTGAAGTAAGGCGAATTTCTCCCGCAAGTTCACATTCGAGAAGTCGAGAAAATCAAAGTCTACACTCCTTGGGTTCATCACCCTCGCTTCAGAACTTAGTGTAAAGTCACTTGTGTTCCTCGAACGAAATAGATCTGTATGTTGCTTCTAACATTTGCGGCCAATACCCATTCTAGACTTAAAATTAGTGAACATTTTTCTCATCATCATTTTCATCGGGTTGATTATGTCCACCAACACGTGGATCACTTGGAATATTCGCAAAGGCTTTTATCTCCGCTCGAGCCGCGGGAGCGATTCCCAAGCGTTCCATTGTGCGCAAAAAATGGGGTTTCATTCTGTACCCCTTTTCTACTAGAAATTCATCAATGAAACTCAAGCGGAGCCTCCTTCTTTAAAGCGGTGTACGGTTTGTAGGTAAAAGTGGGCTTTTGAGACCTTACGAGTGCGGCATCCACTGACGATTTCTTCCTCCGCTTCTTTATTGTGGTCTAGCGAGAAGAACGGCGCGGTTGAGAATGTTGTGGGCTCTGCTGTTGTCTT
Source organism: Eucalyptus tenuipes (assembly GCA_014182365.1). NCBI lineage: Eukaryota > Viridiplantae > Streptophyta > Magnoliopsida > Myrtales > Myrtaceae > Eucalyptus > Eucalyptus tenuipes. Next base: position 12,755,209 of record CM024538.1, on the reverse strand, counting down.
GAGATTCTTCTTCCTCGGTGAGGTCAAAATGCATAGGACCCTCACGCAAAGGCGTGGTCCCTTGCTTTTGCGATTCTTGAGGGCTTTCTTTGGGAAGCCATTATCACGATCTTTAGGAGATTCCAAACTCGATTCTCGAGAAAGGTGAAGATTTTGAGATAAAACTAGAGAGTAAAAGTGAGAAAGTGAAAGTGAAGGGTTTGTGAGGAAGACGATCGGTATATAAAGCAATCGAAACGAGGTTATACGAATTGTCGTAAAAGGAAAATAAAAATACCTTTTCAAAAATAAGCGCCTTTTGAAAAATATATAACTGATAAAAAAAGATAACTCCTTTTTCGAAAAGGAATGATTGCTATAATTCCGAAAATTTGGAAAGATAACATCAATCAATTACGGATTAATAGATGAACATACTTTTCGAGATTTTGTCCAAAAGATAAAGTTTCAAAATAGAAATAATTACGGTAGTAGATCTTGATTTCCGAGTTCGAGCATCCTTAGACTTTAGTCCCTAAGTCGAACTTTTGGGACTTTAAGATATTAAGGCTGGAACGAATAGATTCAAATTGGCTTTTCTCCGGTGGCTTAGTAAAGATGTCCGCCAGCTGATTCTTTGAGTCAATGAATTGAATCAATACTTCTCCGTTTTGAACATGGTCTCTAATAAAATGATGTTGAATCTCTATATGCTTTGCTCTTGAATGAAGAATTGGATTCTTTGTGAGATTAATTGCGCTGGTATTGTCACATTTGATCTCAGTGCATGAGTCTTCGATTCCAAAGTCTCTCGGCTGTTGTTTTTATCCATAAAATTTGAAAACAACAACTTCCAAGAGCCACATATTCTGCTTCGCTGTTGAAAGAGCTACGAGTGCTTTTGCTTCCTCGAAAACCAAGATACTATTCATTCCCAAGCAATTGACGAGTGCACGAGGTGCTCTTTCTATCAACTTTGCATTACGCTGGGTACGCGTCTCGAGTATCCAAGGAGGGTAAGATCTCATTCTTTAGGATACCGAGACCAAATTTAGAGGTTGTTGCAACGTATTTGATGATGCGTTTTGCAGCACTTCGATGAGATTCTTTGGGATCGATTGAAATCTGGCACAAATACATACACTAAACAAAATGTCGAGGTCTAGAAGCGTAAGATAAAGAAGTGAACCAATGATACTCCGTATAGCTTCTGGTCAATTTTCTTTCCTCCTTCATCTTTGTCCGGCTTCGAAGAACTTGACATTGGTATATCGTCTTCTTGCAATTCTCCAAACCGAACTTTTTAACAAGATCTTTAGAATTTTTTTTTTTGTGAATGAAAGTCCCTTCCTTCAATTTTTTACTTGAAGTCCAAGGAAAAAAGGATAGTTCACCCATCATGCTCATCTCAAATTCATCCTCGCATAGATTTAGAAAATTTCTTGCACAGATTTTCGTTAGGTGATCCAAAGATAATATCATCAACATAGATTTGTACAAGTAAAAAAAGTTTTTATTTTCTTTTTTTAATAAACAAGGTAGTGTCTACCTTACCTTTAACAAATTTTGGATTAAAAACTTACTTAACCTGTCGTACCAAGCTTGAGGTGCTTGCTTTAATCCATATAGCGCCTTTTTGGTCTAAATACATAGTACGGCTTCCTTGGGTCTTTAAATCCGGGAGGTTATTCCACATAGACTTCCTCTTGGATAAATCCATTTAAGAATGCGCTTTGACGTCCATTTGGAATAACCTGAAATTCTTGTAACAAGCAAAAGCAAGTAATAATCTAATTGCTTCTAACCTTGCTACCTGGTGCGTAAGTCTCATCGTAGTCTATCCCTTCTTCTTGCGTATATCCTTTGGCCACGAGTCTTGCTTTGTTCCTTATAACTTTTCCTTTTCGTCCATCTTGTTCCTAAAAACCCATTTAGCTCCAATAACAGATTTACCTTTTGGTTTAGGAGTCAATTCCCAGACATCGTTAATGCCGAATTGCCCGAGTTCTTCTTGCATAGCTTCAATCCAACTTTCATCGGCTTAAAACTTCTTCTATGCTCTTGGGTTCTATTTCAAAATAAGTGCCACAGCACTAGACTCTTCATGCCTTTTGGATCTTGTAAGGATTCCTTCATCAATGTTGCCAATTATGAGTTCTTTGGGGTGACTAGACTTGTGCTTCCGATTCTTTGGTTGGTTCGATTGATCGATCTTTCTCTTCATCCGATTCTTCAACGTTTGTTCTTTGTTGATCTTCTGAAGTTCCGAGCCTGCTTTTTGGGGTTTAGACTTTGTAGAGTCTAGAGCAGGTTCGATTCTTTAGGTTGAGTCGGATCGATTGAATTTGTATGAAGTCTTGAAATTTAACATTCATTGATTCCTCCTTTGTTTGAGTCTTTTTGTTGTAAACTCGTAAGCTTTGCGGTGGTTGAATATCCAAGGAAAATACCTTCATCGATTTTCTTCAAACTTACCAATTCGATCATTTGCATTTTTCAATATAAAACATTTGCAACCAAACACATGAAAATAGGAAACAATTGGTTTCTTACCTTTGAACAATTCATAGGGAGTTTTCTCCAAAATAGGTCTTAAGAAAACTCTAATAATAATATAACATGCCGTAGAAACTACTTCAGCCCAAAAACGAGAAAAATGTTGCTTTCAATTAAAAGAGTTCTAGCCATTTCTTGTAGTGATCTATTCTTCCTTTCCACAACTCCATTCTGTTATGGAGTGTACGGAGAGGAGAACACATCTTTGAAAACTGATTCATAATAGAATTTAGCAAAATCTTGATTTTCAAACTCACCTCCATGATCCTGTACCGTATACAAGAAATAACATACCCTTTCTCATTCTCGTACTTTCTTAGCAAATTTTATAAAATAAGAGAAAGTTTCAGACTTACTTGCCAAGAAATATACCAAGTAAATCGTGAGTAATCATCTACTATTACTAGGCAATATTTCTTACCACCAATGCTCGGGTTTGGTTGGTCTAAAAGATCCATATGCAAGAGTTGCGGAACACGATTAATGGAAACTTTATTTATTGGTTTGAAAGAACTTCGACTGTTTTCCCAACACGCATGGTGTGCAAAGATCGGATTTTTGGTATGTCGATTTGGTAGTCCACGAACAAGTTTCTTTCGAGATTTTGGCTATTTGCCTCATGTTGATGTGGCAAAGTTTCCTATGCCGAGATTAGCTTCCTCTTGAATTGAAATTAGACATTGGGATTTTTCTGATTTGATGTCCAGGAATATAAATGTTCCCATGTCTTCGTCCCGTGAAAGTCCGAGAGGAGTCTTTCGGTTCCCGAACATATTCCTTCTTGAAAGTTAATTTTTGAAACCCGTATCGTACGTTGGCCGATACTCAGCAAGTTGTAGTTAAGTCATTTTACTAAAGAAACATTGCCGATTGTGAGACTTCCAATCTTTTCGTTACACATCCGACAATACCCCGCATTTACTATTTCCTCCAAATGAAACTTTTCCACCATTAACTTGTATAAGCTTTAAGAAACAACTTGAGTCTCCTCGTCATATGTCTTGAGCATCCACTATCCAAGTACCATTTGACCTTTTTCTTGATAGTAACTCCGCATTTAAAAGAAAACTCAAGCTTTCTTTGGTACCCATATTTTCTTGGGTTCAAGTGCAATATACGGTCTTTGCCCAAGCCTTCTTAATAGGTTTCCAAACCATAGGACATTCTTTCTCAAAAATGTTCGAGCTATTACACTTAGAACATTTAAGAGCACTCAAGGCGCCCTACAGATTTTACAAAAACTTTTGAAAATGATTTCTATAAAGTTCTTTTGTAGGTCTGTTCGTTTGATTTTTCCTTTACTTTTGGAAAATCAATTAGAGGAATGATTTCAGTCATTCCCAAGCCCGATTTGTTAAAGTAGGGTCTTTGCGCTAAAAGAATCTTTTCCAATTTCTCGGATCCCGTGGAAAACCTTTTGAGATGCTTGAAATATCATTTTTCAAAAGTTCATTTTCTTTAGAAAGAGAGTCTGCATTTTCTTTCAAGGTAATGACAATTTTATCTAAATTTTCGACCTTTTCTTTCTAAAAATCGTCGTTGCTTCAATGCAGAATTTTCCATTTTTAGTTCGAAAATCCTCTTGAGAGGTTGTGAGACTAAGACACAATTCATCAATATAATTAGAAACTTTAGTAGGAATCTTAAAATTACTTACCTTGATTTCACTGTCTCGAGTCCGAGTTTGAGCCCCTGTCTCGAAGCCGACCCGATTCGATTGTGCCATTAGACAAATATTAGCATAGTCATCATCACTCTCTTCGCATTCGGTATCACTCCAAGTTTCGCTTTGAGAGCCTTTCTATATTTCTCAGCTTTTCCTTTCTTTTCTTTAGTAAGGGACGGTTAGGTCTAATGTGTCCCTTTTTCTTGCATTCAAAACAAATCACATCTTTATTGGATTCATCATCCTTTGTTGATTTGTTTTGAGACTTTTGAGAGCTTTGTTTCTTCCAATTGAATCTTCTTCCCTTTTTGTTCAGTTTTCGAACTTTCTTATCATGAGAGCAAGCTCTTCATCGTCCATATCATCTTGAGAATGTAACATCGAGTCATCGTTAGATTTTAAAGCAATAGATTTTTACCTTTGGGATCTTCATCTTCGTTGTTTTGCTCCACTTCATAAGGCGAAGAGTGCCAACCAATTCGTCAATAGAAAGTGGCATGATTCTTTGTGTCTCCCTTATTGAGGTCTTTACGTGATTCCAATCTTTGAAAGTCCACGCAGCTAGTTTGTTAAACTTCATGGGTCCCGAGATTGGTTGACCTTGATACTTAAGACCATTCATGATTTCTGTAAAATGACTAAACATGTCGGTGATAGATTCTCCTGGTTTCATCTTGAAGGCCTTGTATTGGCTGAGCGAGAATATTGATTCCGGTTTCTTTCACTCGATCGGTTCCTTCATAGGTGATGTTCAACTTATCCTAGACTTCTTTAGCTTTCACAAGAAGATATTCTGTTATATTTAGTAGGAGATAATGCACAATATAAGGAATAAATTGCTTTTGCATCGAGAGCTTGTCTCTTGATTATCTCTTCTTGAGTCATCCCGTTCGGACTCAACTTTTCCTTCCTTTCCTCTTTCGAGACTGTTGTAGCTTTAGGAGTGATTCCTATGTCTACCACGTCCCATTCCATAGGATCTTTAGATCTTAGGAATGCCTTCATCTTGTTTTTCCATATGTTGTAATCCTTTCCATCAAAATAAGGCGGTCTTGTGTTGCTTTGCCCTTCAACCAGACTTGGAGCTAACATACTAGCCATGGATCGTTAACTCAAGTAAAAACACTTCGATTTAAATGAGTACACAAGCTTTGATACCAATTGTAAATGCTAGTACGAGCATCAGAGGGGGTGAATAGGTGCGAAAACAAATTTTTGCTAAGTAAATCGAAACTATGACTTTAGCTCAAGTCTGTTTGGCAATAGACTTTCAAATGTAAATTAGACTCTAAAAATAAAATAGAGTTACGATCAAAGTAAAAGAGTTTAGGGAAGAGAATAAGAACACAAGGTTTATAGTGGTTCGACTTAATCCAAACCTACGTCCACTCTCTCGCACCGACGGCCCACCGGGCCGGATTCCACTATGAATCAAAAGAGTCGTTACGTATCACTTCCTTGATTCCACAAGTGTAGAGACTCTACTACCCTTCCTCAAGGCTTCACAAAAGTATAAACTCTCTTTTGAGTACAAGTTTACGCTCAACAACAAAGAACAAGAAGCTTCGGACTTTGGAATTTATCTATCTCGCGCATCTCAAATAACAGTGAGCATTTTCCTTATATACTCCCCCATGCCTTCATAACCGTTGGCACCTTCCAAAGGAGTTCTTCCAATCTACCTGTTGGACATAATCAATTAGGGAGATCTCGAGTTACTTAAGGAATGTGAAGATAGCTCACCAATCCTGCTCGCCCATACAATTAGGATCTAGGTTTCCATAAGTAGAACCTTCCAAGTATACTTCACCAATCAACGAATCCAATTTATTCAAATTAAAATCAAAACGAATAATCGATCTTGAGATGCTATCTTCAGCCGTGAGATCTTCTTCAACCGCTCAAAGAAATACTTGAATCTGGATAAATCTTCATCGTCGGTCTAGAAACCGTCAATGAGGGCAGATTTTACATCTTGAGTCCGGCGGTCCTGGGCGATCTTCGACTTTGACGAAAGAGTCTCTGTGTCTTCAAACTTTGTCGAGTGAGTCCGCAAGTCTTCGACTTTGTCGAGTGAGTCTCGCAAGTCTTCGATAGACTAGATCGATAAAAACGTTTTGTCGACATCAAAACAAATAAGGAGTTTTTCTCCAACATAGGGCACCGATTCTTATAGAAATGGATGGTCAAGAGTTATCAAAACTTGTAAACGCCGATGTTGTCAAGAAGTATTATCCTTGAATAAATTGAAAGAGCTCGAGCTATTTTTGATTGAATCCAAGCCACTTTAGGATATTTGCATCATGCATCTTATGCATACATGTTGCATTTGCATATTTGTTCATCTTGTAGGTACCAAAGGATTTTTAAGAAAGATGGCAACTATCCTCAAGAGATTGGCCTCAAGAAAATTGAAACCCCTAAGTTTGACCACCCTCATTAGAACTTAGGAGAGATCTAGTCAATTGGGACACTTAAGTAGTGTACCCTCTTTAGAAAACAAAGCAAGTTTTAGCCAAAATTTTTCAGTCTTGTTTCCTAAACCTTCCCCAGAGGAGTCAAGGGAACATATCTTTTGAAAAACGTCCTTATATCTTAATTCCCCATAGAGGAGAACTTATCCAATTGATGTTTTAGAAAAAAACTTGAAAACGATTGTTAAACACGGCAAATGGTATTGTCTAAGATGATGAGAGGCAACCCTTTGACTAAACACGTCCTTGTACACACTTTGAGAGAATTGAGTGAAAATAATTGTGTTTCAAAGTATAGGATTCATTTATAGTGGATACATGGATTGAAATAATAAAGACATTTTTTTCTCAAATCCCAAACACTATTGATATCTCTTGCATGCCACTTTGAGCCAATAGAGAGTATTTCCAAAAATATTCCTATCAAGAATAACCCCACACTAGGGCAAAATAGGGGGTCTTAGTTGAAAATTATGGAGCAAAAGATTAATAAAGATTTTATTGCCTTCACTTGCATTAACATTCTTGTGTTAACTTCAGGTGAATTTTTATGGAATCTTGAAGTATCTTGAAGTGACGGAGAGCATCCTGTTCACTACCTAAAACACAATTACCCTTTGCTGAGCAAATTTGAGCCTTACGCGATTTTTTTTCAAAATCAAGGTGATGATTATCTTCCCACACCGGGGCAAGACATGTGATTTACCAACAAAATGAAGAATGTTAGTCACATTTGTAAAGTCACTCAAGATACTGAAAATATAATGAAAATTAGGGAGCATAAAAAAGCAGTGTGCCTAGAAAAAATAAGGTTGATGCCCATGAGAAAATTCATTACAAGAAAAAACAAGATTAATGGTTGCGTAAAAGATCATTCATTCAAAAATAAAAGAAATGCTTTGCAAAGCATGTGTTGCAAGCAATGTTATTAGAGAAAAGAGAGAAGCTCTCATGTTTCAAAGCAAAATGGTTGAAATGACTCTCGAAATAGGTCAAATTTCAAGAGTTGTGACCTCCCTAAAAGTTGTGTGATAGTAATGATGCCAAGAAAAACACACTTTTAAACCCTCAATATTCGAAAAATTTCAAGCTTTTCCAGCCTCACCCGAATCGATATTACAACCCTTATTCGTAGTCTCTTTCGATTGGGATGGTTCGAGTTGAAGTGAAAATTTCACAAAGGAGCTACCGCTAGAAGAAGTTGAAGCAATCCTATCTTATCTTTGTAAGTGCTAGTATGAATACTTAGAGGGGGTGAATAGGTGTGAAAACAATTTTTACAAAGAATAGTGAAAATATTTTACTTTTGAAAGCGAGTTTGAAGAACAACGGACTTTGAGCAAGTTCGGACTTTAGCTGTTAAACGAACTACGAACAAAATAAAGAAGTTCGGTGGAAGAGAATAAGAATACATAATTTATAGTGATTCGGCTTAGATCAAGTCTACGTCCATTCTCCCACAACTGACCTTCCGGTTTGGTTTCTACTATGAATCAAAAGAGAATTTACAATCTTGCGATCTCGACTTCTCGGTGAAGAGTCTCTACTTTCTCTCTCGAAGTCACACTATAAGTCTCTCTGTTTTGAGTACAACTTTGAGCTCGGTATAAGAAGTAACAAGGGAATGATAAGTTTCAGACTTTGGAATTTCTCTTTCACGCACTCTATCGAACAACTGGAGAGTCCTCCTTAAATACTCATTCATGCCTTCTCAACCGTTAGCACTTTCCAAAGGAATTCTTCCAATCCCCGTTGGATAGAATCAATCAAGGAGATCTCGAGCTGTTTGAAGATTGTGATGAAAGCCCATCAATCCTATTCGCCTATACAATTAGGATCTTGGCTTCCATAAGTAGATTCTTTCCAAAAATACTTGCTCTCCAAAAGGATTTGATGTACCTAAATTGATTCCAATAAAGATATTCAATTCATAGGTAATATTTCCAACCGTAAGACCATATATAATCCATACGAATCGAACCTTTGAAGAAAGAAAGATAATCCATTATCTAGAAAAGTCTTCATCCTTCATTTTCGTTCAGTCTGGAATTTGTCAGAGTGAGCAGACTTTGACACAAAGTCTGGAGGTCTTTAGACTTTGACACAAAAGTCTGAAAATCTTCAAAATAGACTCTGGATAAGTTTTGTCAACTTCAAAACATCAAATGAGTTTTCTCCAACAATTCCCCCTTTTTGATGGTGACAAAACTTCATTGCAGATTTAAAGATTTATAACCTGCAAAACAACTCTTAGTAGTACACGATATCTTAAAAAAATAGTTAGTTAAGGATCTAGATAGTATCGATTCTGCAAGCACGAAAACATGTTAATCTTAAAAATTAAACACATATCAAGATTTAAACATCCACATCCATAAACATCACTACCGCAAGGATTGCTTTGTAGAATAAGTGTTCAAAACAAACTTAAATCAAATCGCAAAAGTTAAAATTCAAAAAATCTGCAAGTTCAAGCAAATTCTCCCCCTTTTTGCAAATAGCAAAAAGTGGAGAAAGTCAAAATAGAGAAGAGATAAAAGGAATCAAGGTTGTCTTGGAATTCAAACTAGTTGGAAATCCCCCATGGACTGCACTGCCTCTTCAACCTTCTGGCACCGGTAATGAACATTCTCGACTTAAGTTTGAACAATCTTGAGAATTTGAAAAGTCTAATCGTTCTTGCCACGTCGAGATACTTGTTGATTCAAAGTCTCGTACTCCGAGTATCTAAGACTGTACCTTTTCATTGTGAAAGTCATAAGAGGATCTCAACATAATATGAAGTTTCGAATCTCAATCTCCATGGTGTATTCTTTGAGCCTTTACCTCCAAAAGAAGCTCTATCATCCTTGGATAGTTAGCATTTGGTTATGTTTGTGCGTTAGCTTCAGGCGATTGAGTTCGTGGAGAGTTTAGAGACGAGGAACATCAACTTGTCTAGTCCCACAACTTGGAGTAGATTCTTCAATGTTAGCTTCAGAGAAATTAAGAAGCATAGACATCTTACGGGTGTGCAAGAGATCGAATGATACCATCACTTGCAAAAAGAGGAGAAGAAGTCCATGTTTTCTCAACAGCTCCCTTTGTTTACGTGCCTCAGGTGGAGAATGGATTCATTCTTCTTGAGTCTTCTCGGTTTTTCGGATGAGAGTGATGTTCTTCCTCTATACGTACTCCTATTTGACCACGCCGAGTTGCTTCAAAATCTTCGAGATAAAGATATGACAATTGTCGCCTCATAAGAATCATCCTCATGACCTTTTCCTTCTTCATCTCTTCCTTCTTCTTCTCTTGCTGCTTTTTCCTTCTCTGGTTCTTCTTCTTCTTCTTCTAGTTCTATTTCTTCTCTGTCTCTTTCTTCTCTTTGAATTGGTTTCTTAGAACCAACAAAACCTCAAAGATTCTTCAAGGCAATGGCAGAAATTGTAAGATCATTATCATCCTCTTCGTCCTATAGGATGAGAGATTTTCTCTTCTTTACAGGTTCTTTCACAACTTCCTTGCCTTTCCTCTTCCTTCCAGCATAATCTTCTTTGGTTTTGCTTGAAGACTCCTTCTTCAAACGCTCAATAGCCTTGTTCAGATCTTTCAACCTCATATTCAAAATCATTTTCAGTTTTTTAACCATAGGAGCAACGGTTCGAGCAAAGTGAGATGGGAAACTTGATTTCAAAATGTCCGAACAATTTTGTAAGCAGTGCAAAATAAGGCAATTGTCCTTTATCCTTCATAACTGTCCTGTACATGTGCATCGGGATAGTATGAGGAAGTGAAAATCTCATCCCATTGCAGATAACAAACATGAGCCTTGCTTCGAATCCGGAAACATTTGTTTTTGATGCGGCCTTCGGTCGATACGAGTTAATGGCAACTTTGTGCAATAGAACATTTGAGGCTGATAGTATAGGATAAGTGATGCCTCCTTCTAGTAATCTGTCTTTGACAAGAATTCTCATTGCTTGACCAAAAGAGACACTTATTGGTTGAAAACCACTCATTTCCACCCCAATAATGTCTGCCAGTGTGTCAACATCCACCATATAGGCTTTATCACTCACAGTAAACTGAATTCGATTTTGTTCAAGAGAAGACAAATTCAAATAGAAAAATGTAGTAGTTGTCTTAGAACAAAAATTCTCGAGTTGGAGGAAGGCTAACTTCTTCCTCAAGTTAACTTTGATTGAGTCTAAGAAATCAAAATCAACAGTTCGAGGGTTCATCACCCCTCTCTTCAGCATATGTGAATAAACCTTTTTGTGTTCCTTAGAACGAAACAATCTTGTTCTCTCTCCGGGAACATCAGCGGTAACACCCAATCTAGGTTGAAAATTTGAATAAAATCTCTCATCATCATCCTTATTCTCGGGATGATTAGAACCAGAACCTAGTGTAACGGGAAAATGAAGAAAGGCATTATCTACGATCCTTTTGGTGCTATACCCAACTGTTCCATCTTTCTTAAGAACAAAGTCTCGTTCTTATATCCTTTTTCTCTTAGAAACTCATCGATAAAGGTCATAGAAGTACCACCCTACTTCAAATGAGTGTAAAGCTTATAGAGAACCTAGGGTCTCGAGGCTCTAAGAGGTTCTGCATCTTCCTCGACTTCCTCTTCCAGAGGATGGCTCGGAACATCCTGTGTAAAGTGCTGCGGAGAATGCTGTGGAGAATGCTATGGAGAGTTGCGCGGAGAGTCTTCCTCAGTGAGATCGAAATGAGTCGGCCTTTCTGGCATGCTTCTCGGACCTTGATTAGCAATCCGAGAGGATTTCCTTTGATAAGACATATTTGCAGGCTTGGAGGATTTCACAGACAAGTTCGAGTGAAAAAGATAGAAACTTGCGAAACAAACTTGAGAGTAGAAACGAGAGAGTAGAGAGTTTGTATTTTAGGGTTTGAAAAGAAGTGCTCCAAAGAAATACAAGAGGGTATATAAAGAAAATGAAAGGTCTCAAAGAGTCCAATTGTTAAGCCATTGACCAAGCCCACAATATGGTTCCTATTAAAGTCCTTTCCATTGGTAAGGTCGTACCGCTTGCGAGAATACTCGGACCCCGTCGATATGGTGAAGTGGAGTGATTCTCGTAAAATAGTCATTCTAAGTGAGAATGAGTGAAAGTCCTATCTAACTGAAAGTCTCATTTAGTATTCTTAAATCCATGTCATGAGTGAAAATTGTCCTGAACGATAATTCTCTCCAGTGGAAATTTGGGTGATGCAAAGGTCATTATGTATGAACCCCGATTGAATTGATAAAAACTTCTGGAGTGGATTTTGAAGTGCGTGTTCGAATAGCCTTAATTGCTTATTTCTTTGGTAAATGCACTTTTGCTCTAATCATGTCTAACAGGTAATGTTTTCTCAAAGACCCAAGAGCTACTGACATTCAAGTTCCTTTCAGAATGCCTCATGATATTACGAGATGAGAAACCTTCACGAATATTCAAGGTGCATTCCTGATGTTCCAAAATTTATTTCTACTAGGAGGTGAGAGGCCTCCACAGGATATCTAAGTTCTAGAAGACATATCCCCAAGAATCAGAGATATCACTAGGTAAGTATATCTCTACCCATACTCTAAATACTTGTCATTGTGCGGGTATTCTCGACACTTGACTCGGTCAAGTTGTCCTTTATATTGACTTGACATGCTTTCGTAGCCCAGAGTCCCTTACATCGACCCGACGTACTTCCATAGCCCGGTGTCGTTTATATTAACCTCGGCGTGCTTTTGTAGCCCAAAGATCCATTTCATCGACACAGCGTACTTACGTAGCCCTTGAGTGTTCTTTATATTGACCTGGCATGCTTTCGTAGCCCAGTCCCATTTATCGACCTAGCATGCTTCCGTAGCCCGATGTCCTTTATATTGACTGGCATGCTTTTGTAGCCCGAGTCCATTTCATCGACTTGGTGTGCTTTCGTAGCCTGATGTCCCTCTTCATTAACCCGATGTGATTCCATAGTCCAGTGTCCCTTGATATGACCTTGCGTGCTTCTGTAGCCCAGAGTCCCCCTTATCAAATTGGCGTGCTTCCATAGCCCGAAGTTTCTCTTCATTGACATGGAGTGCTTATGTAGCCCAAAGTCACCTAATAAATTTGGCTTTACAGGAGACACATCCCCAAGGAACAGAGATGTTACCAGGTAAGTATATATCCATTCATACCTTAAATACTTGTCATTGCACATGTATTCCCTCTTGAGCACACCGACACACGATTGAGTTGTCCCCCAAAGATTCTTCTCCATATTTTCCTATTTAGGCGACCGTAGAATGGTATGGATCGTGGAAAAATAATTTTTTCATCAAGGCGACCGTAGAATGATACTTGTTTTAGGCAACATCTATTTCCTTATTTAGGCGACCGTAGAATGGTACAAGTCCTAAACAACATCTATTTCTCTATTTAGGCGACCGTAGAATGGTACGAGTCCTAGAAAATGAATCCCCGTTTAGGCGAGCGTAGAATGGTACGGGTCCTAGAAAGTGAATCCCGTTTAGGCGATCGTAGAATGATACGGGTCCTAGAAAATGAATCCTCGTTTAGGCGATTTGTAGAATGGTACGGGTCCTAGACACAACCAAACAATGCCATACCGGGCGACCGTAGAATGATACTGAGTCTGGGAAAGTAGTTTCTTTGCGAAGCCATGTTACTATTATGGGCGACCGTACAATGGTACGAGTCCGGGACATGTAACACCAAACTATCTTGAGTTACTCTACCCTCCTCGAAGGTAAGTTATTCCGGTAGGTTCCTCTATCATTTGCATTAGCATTTTCATGCATCACATAAGTTGCATCTCACAATGGGATTCATTTTCCAAAAAAAAAAAAAAAGTCACTCGGTGCATGTGCATGATCAAAATTTATGTCTCAATTAGTCTTTGAAGGCAACCTCTATGAGCTCACCTTCAAAGAGGGGCACTGTTGCCACCTAAATTTCGGCGACCCAGTCATTGATTTTTTGCATAAAAATTAGGGATTAATTTTAACCCCTAAAAATGCATCGAACAAATAAAATGAAAAAAATGGAAAATAAGGGGATGATCAATTATGCATGGAAGGTGAGAATTATTACTAGATATTATTGCTTCAATTAGATATTCAATCTTGGTAAATGTGGAGCCGAATTTCCAGCCAAAGATAAAAAAATCAAGAGAATAAAAGTCAAAATGGAAACCAAATCCAAAATCGGTGAGGATAATGGCCAGATTGATAAATTGAAGGGAAAATATCAAAAAATTATACTCATCAGGGCTGAAATTCGGTAATCTCCACAATTAAGGAAGCGTAGCTTCGAACTTTCTAAAGGTAAGTGGAGGTTTTCTTTATAAAAGAATGGCGTGGAAGAAATTCATAAGGGGGAAGAATTCGCAAAAAAAAATTCGTGAAAAGAGCAAGAGAATTCGTGAAAGTGAGAAGAAAAAAAAGAGAGAGGAAACCCCTCTTTTGTCGTCTAATGAGAGTTTTCTCTTCTGACAACCTACAAGAAAAGAAAGGGAAAAGTCAGTAAAAAAGAGAAAAGTGAGAGAGAGAGAGAAGTGACGTGAAAGGCAGGTCGGGTGAGAGAAAAAAAGAAACAAAAACAAAAACCAAAAATTTGTTCATCTTCCTTGCTGTTCCTCGTTGCCCGATCCACCGCGCCTCCACGAGTCACCGGTTTCGTGCGTCCACCGCATTGGCGTCTCCTCCGCCTCCTCCGCCCGCCGTCGCCGTTCGTTCGCGAAGCCCCGCGTCGAGGCCGCCGTGCCTTTGCAACCGTCGCCGCCACTCGTCGCCGCCGCTATGATGCTCACTCCATCTCTCTCTCGCCCATCGGTCCGTGATCTTGAGGAAATCCGACGCCCTCGCCTCTCGCACTAGTGCCGTCATAGCAGCTCACTCGTTCGTCGCCACTTTGGTTGTTGCACCTCCGCACCACCATCCCCGATGCCGGCAGATCCGAGCCAGTCGTTGGGCTGCCAGTCTTCACCGCACGCCGTCTGCAACCCAACGTCGCCACTCACCACCGTCTAGACAGCCTCTGCTCGCGCACCTAGTGACCTCCACGTCTCCGTAGCGTCGGATGCCGAAGCCCCGACGCCGACGCCCTTGCTCGCCTCCACCGGTAGCACACGACGACCCGAACGCCGTCGTTGTTGCCGATCCACGCCGCTCGGTGCCCTCGCCCGAGTGACCACTAGCAGCTCACTCAAGCACCGCCACCGCCGCCTGCGCCTCCCTCCGCCGGCCCGAGTTGATCGTCACGCCTCCACGCCCGCAGCGTGGCCCGTGACACCAGCATTCGCTGCCATCGCTGCTCCCGCCGCCTCACTCGCGCTGCACCGGTGACGTCCATAGCTCCGGTGCCGCGCCTCGGCCCCGCGCCGCCACCGCCTACGACTTGCTCGCCCATCACCTTCCCGGCGCCGACCTCCACCGACGGCTTCCTTTTTCCATGTCCCCCTTTAGGTGGCTTTTGTTATTTGTATTTTTATTTTAGTTTATTTTTTTAAGTTTCAACATTATTGTATAGGAAGGTGATTTTCATTTTATGCATATTCGACATTATCTTCGGGATTTTGTCCAAATTATTGTAATTATTAATTTGATCCGTAAGACATCGGATCATTTTTAATTACATTAATTTTTGGTTATTTTGATAGTATTTTAATTGTTAAATAATTATAATTACTAATTTGATCCATAAGACTTCGGATCAGATTTTTAATTATTTGAACTTTTTATGTCGTGATGTTTAGGGTTAGAGTAATTGTTAATTTAACCCGTGAGACAACGGGTTATTTTTTCGATTATTTTAACCCTTTATTTGATGAATTTCTTGATTAGTTTAGATTTAAGTTTTATTTCATAATTACCTGTTTTGGAAAAAAACTAAAAAAAATAAATAAACAAATCTTGCATCATAGCATGTATTTTAGTAAATCAGACATGTAGGTTTAGTAAATTAGAATTTTTTAGGATTACATTTTTAGGATTGCATTTTTTAGATAATTTTTTGAAATAGGTTAGGGTTGGACCTAAATAGCCTTTTTTTTTTTATATATAAATAGGGTTTTAGATAATGTTCGCACATTTCAATAATCTCATTTAAAAAAAAAAGAGTTTTCTAAGATAGGATATGTTTTAAGTCAAATTAATCCCTAAATTAAATTGGAAAATAATTCATTTTAGATAGTTTAATTAGGGTTTTTATTAATTCCGAATTTCAATAAAGAAAAACAAAAAAAATATTAGGTGCATGATAACTAGTTTGCATAATAGGTTCATTTAATTAGAATTTGTTTGTTAGTAAAATTAGGTCATGTAGTTTTTTTTTTTGTCGGAAGGTCATGTAGTTAAAATGCATGTTTTATGATAAAATTCTAATTTCAAGAAAACCCAAAAAGCTTGCTTGCTTTGTGTGTTTATTTCTTTTGATGCAATTTATTTTATGGTTGAATACATGTGTGATCATCTTTTGACATGATAGTAATTTAGGTTAAAATAAATTCAAGCTGTTTTCAAAAACATTTTTGAAAATAAAAAGAATGGTACCAAAAGGGTATTAGAAAAATCTAGTGTAACCAAGTCCTCATACCCATAGTCTCTAGTTTGTAGGAGTAAAACAATTCTCCCATTATTTTATTTGGGTGTCTAATCGACCTACCGTTAACTGATTAGTGGCGACTCCTAGATAAAATCAATTTGCATATTAAAAACTTGAACCAAAGTCGCGAATTGGTATGGGCTGGAAGGCCGAGCAAGTTTAAGACTTAGTAGTCCATTAGCCTAAACTCTAGATAGTGCACTGGAAAATTTAGGTCGCGACATAGTGGTTCGGCTTAGATCAAGCCTATGTCCACTCTTCCACGCCGACGCCTTCGGCTGGTTTCCACTATGAATCAAAAGAGAATTTACAATCTTGCGATCTCGACTTCTTAGTGAAGAGTCTCTACTTTTCTCTCTCGAAGTCACACTATAAGTCTCTCTCTTTTGAGTACAACTTTGAGCTTAGTATAAGAAGTAACAAGGGAATGGGAAGCTTTAGACTTTGGAATTTCTCTTTCACGCACTCTATTGAACAACCGGAGAATCCTCTTTAAATACTCATTCATGCCTTCTCGTTGGCACTTTCCAAAGGAATTCTTCCAATCAACTCGTTGGAGAATCAATCAAGAAGATCTCGAGCTATTTGAAGATTGTGATGAAAGCCCGTTAATCATGTTCGCCCATACAATCAGAATATTGGTTTCTATATGTTGACACCTAAATTTTGGCAATCCGGTCATTTATTTAATGCATAGAAAATTAGGGGTTAATTTTACCCCTGAAAAAATATTAATTGCATAGCATATAAATTTAGGTGCATTTATTTTTAATTTGCATGTTTTGCATTTATTTATTGGATCGGTGACGGGTGGATTCGAATCAGCGGTTCTGAGCTTTAGCTTGACAAAGCCGATTAAGCTCGAGCGAGCAAATTGGCCCAAGCCCATTTGTTTTTAATGATCAGAAATTATATTGTGAGAAAATAAGAATTTGAAATTTTCCGGGATATGGCGAATTTTTTTGGATAGGGCGGGTGTGACAAAAATATTGCGATATATCTTTACAAGATTTGGATTTAGAGAAAACTTCTATCATAATTTTGAATCCTTATCAATATAGGATAAAATTGGTGAAGAAATATTGCGGATGTTGATTCGAAGAAGAAATTGAAGTCCTAGTCCTTCACCTATAAAAGGGGGTGTTTGATGTTTTATGGGGGCTTTTCACTCGGTTATCGAAAAATTCAACAAAGAAATAGAGTTTTTGTGAGAAAAAGAAAAGTCAACAAAAAGGGGGGCTCTTATGCTAAAAAGCGAAAGGCGAGAGAGAGAGAGAGTGTACGAAGAGATAGGCAAGAGGAGAGAGGGGGAAAAGTAGAAGAACCCCCGTTCTTCTTCTCCGGTGAGCTTGCTGCCGTTTGCCCGAGCTTCAACCTTAGCCCACCGAACGCCACCATCTCCCCACACCGACACCGTCCGAAGCTCCACCCCGCCGGTTCTACTCGTGAAGCCGCCCGACACCCTCGTCGCGCTCACACCCTAGCGCCGACGTCTCCTTTGTTTGATCTCGCCGTTTCCCTCGCTGCTACTCTTTGCCTCGCCGACGCCCGACCCACAAATCTCGCGTCCACACCGCCTCCATCGGCCTCCTCCTCTCGCGTCCGTGACCACCGCTATCCATTACACTGCGTGCTACTTGGTCGGCCGTCCGTGACCGCCCGGCAAAGACCGACCCGCATCGCTCCCCTTCGCTGCGACCCGTGACTCCTAGAAGCCCGCACCGCGACATGTGACTCCCAAAAGCCCGCGTTGCGACCCGATTCCCTTGCTCGCTGGACACCGCGTCGCCGTTTTGATCCACGCGCCGCTGTGCTGCCGCGATCCGTTGCCCGAGCCTTCCGCCTAGACGCAGCTCGTGAGATCCCGGTGTCGCCACTCCGCCTCCCCTGCTCCGTTCGAGCTCGAGTCGACGCCGAGCCGCCCTTGCCAAGCTGCTCCATCCTTTGCTACGATTGCCGAAGCTTCCCCTTGTCGGATCTCCAATGGGTCACCCTTGGTTGGGCACCATGCGAGCACAAGCCATGCTTTGAAAAAAAAAAAAAAAAAAGAGGAAAAAACAAACAAAAGGAAAAAAAAATCAATTTAGGTAGTTTTTTTTCTTTTATTTATTTATCTTATTTTATTATTTATTTTTTTGTTATTTTACTTTATTTTTTAAATATAATTATTCCTTAGTGGAAGGATGAGATGTTCGACATGAAATAGCCTCTAAATTTGTGATTAATAGTCCGATTTTCGCTACCGAAATCCGACTCGCAATCACTTGAAAAATCGCCAATCCAATCTCACGCCCGAGATTCGATTTGCAATTTATTTAAAATTGGCCAACCCGATCTCATGTGCGAGATATGGTTTGTCAATTTGGATATCAATCTTGTCTTGCTCGATTTGCCGTCGTGTCATTTAAGTTGATTTTGTTTTCGTAAAGAAAATCCAAAAAATGTGAGTTAGATTAGGTTTATTTCTTGTTTTAGGGTTTGCATATTTAGAATATGAATTTTATTTCGAATTTCAAAAATCAAAAATAAAAATCAAAAATCAAAAAATCAAATCAATCAATTTAGGTTGCTAGTCTTTTAACTTAGATTGCATGTTTAATTATTTGACAATTCTTAATTTCGAAATTAATAAAAAAATAAAAAGTCATCATGCATATGTCATGTAGAATTAGGGTATTCTTTATACGTCATTGCATATTAGGATAAAATTGCATGTTTCATTTTAAGTTTAGATTGATTTTTATATAAATTGCATTTAGGGTTAGAAATGGCTAAGTTTAGATAATATCTAAGTTTAAATTAGGGTTTAGCCTGACATAATCCTTAATATAAATTGGATAGAATCTTAATTAAGCTAGATAATTTTTGCAATTTTCTAATTTCGAAATTTCATGAAAAATACAAAAAAAATTGTCTTAGAATAAATCAACTTCATTCTTTAGGATAGATTGCATTTAATTTATGTCATATAGTTTAAATCATATTACCATGTCATATTATTTCATGTTAGATTAGTAGCATGCATTGCATATTGCATGATTTTCATTAAATAAGTGAAAAAAAAACAAAAATTGCGTGTTAATTAGAGATCATATCTAGGATTGTCGATGTGGATTCTGATTTAACATTACATATGCTTTCGTTGCTTTGAGGTAAGTTTTTGCAATTTATTCACTGTTTATCTAGGTGTTAAATTGGTGGTTTGTGCACCCGCATGATCGCCTCATATGTTAGGGAAATAGATTTAAAATCAATTCAAGTTGCCTACAAAAATATATTTTTTTTTAAAATAAAAGAATGGTACCGAAAGGGTATTAGAGAAATCTAGTGTAATCAAGTCTCCGTACCCAAAGTCTCTAGTTCGTAGGATTAAAATAATTATCCCGTTATTTTACTTAGGTATCTAATCGACCTACCATAAACCGATTAGTAGCGACTCCTAAATAAATTCATTTTAAAAAAACTTGAACTTAAGTCGCGAATTAGTATGGGCTTGAGAGAGTCAAAGCTAAGTTTATGCTTAGTAATTCATTAGACAAACCCTAGGTGGTTCACCCGAAAATTTGGTCGTGACACCATAAGTAGATTCTTTCCAAAAATACTTGCCCTTCAAAAGGATTTGATGTATTTAAATTGATCCCAATAAAGATATTCAATCTCGTAGGTGATATTTCTAGCTTGAAGACCATATATAATCCATACGAACCGAACCCTTGAAGAAAGAAAGATAATCCCTTATCGGAAAAGTCTTATTCCTTCATTTTTGTTCGGTCTCGGAATTTGTTAGAGTGAGCAGATTTTGACACAAAGTTTGGAGGTCTTCATACTTTGACACAAAAGTCTGGAAATCTTTAGAATAGACTCTGGATAAGTTTTGTCAACTTCAAAACATCAAAGGAGTTTTCTCCAACAATCTTATCTTCAAGGGTCTTGACTTGTAAACCTAATGAAAATACATATTATTAATTCTTTTTCTTGGTCTCAAAGCAAGTATCCTTTGTATAAGCCTATGACTAAGCTTACATTACGGTCCTTTCAAAGACCTTTTAATCAATAAATTTGTTTTCACTGTGAACGTTTATGAAAACTTGAGACGTAGGTTATGTGAGACCTCTCTAGTGAGAATTGAATAGCTTTCCCACATCAATGGTTGGGAATAAAAGCCTTTTTTTGAGAACTAGTGTGAAAGACCTTTTTCATTAGGTTATTTCCGATTTGACATATTTGATTTAACAGTTAGTTGGTTAATCAAACTTCATTATGATAAAATTCTCTCAATAGGAATTTGATAATTGGTATTATTTAGCAAGACATATTTGAATGATTTTGTAAAATTAGCCTTTGTGCAATCTCGAAATCCTTTTTTAGGATATATGTTTCCTAGTGAACTAGTTTTTGGTCATCCTCTAGTGAACTTGTTTTCGGTTATCCTAAACCATATCCTTTGTCTTAGGTTTCTAATTATCCTAAACCATATCGTTTGTCTTAGGTTTTTAGTAAGCCTAAACCATACATTTTGTCTTAGGTTTTTGGTTTTCCTAAATCATAACCCTCATCCTTTAGGTTCCGGTAAACCTTAGACCTCATCCCTTTTATTCCTAGTAAACCTTAAATTTCTTCCCTTAAGTTTCTAGTGAAAGTGCTAGTATTACCACCTAGAGGGGGTGAATAGGTGTAAGAACGAATTTATCCAATAAAAGCAAGTAAAAGTAATTTTCTTCAATCAAAGTTTGACTAACACTAGACTTTTGATTCGAGACTCAAATAAAATGTTTTGCAAATTAGTAGAACTTAGAAAAATATCGTAACAAACAAATTAAAGGAGTTAAGGGAAGAAGAAATTGAACACAAGATTTATAGTGGTTCGGCTTAGATCAAGTCTATGTCCACTCTCCCATGCTGACAGCCTTCTGGCTGGATTTCACTATGAATCAAAAGAGAATTACAACGATTTGAGTCTGATCACTCAGTGAAGAGTTTCTTTTTCTCACATTAAGTCACTCCTTTGTGTTTTCTCTCTTGAGTACTATTGTAAGCACTATCGATGAAGAACAAGTGATTTGAAAAGCTTCGAGACTTTGGAATTTTAATTCTCACGCACACACTCAAATGAACTGAATGACCTCCTTAAATACTCCTCAATGCCTTTATAAATGTTGGCACTTTCCAAATGAATTTCTTCCAACCAGTTGGATAGAATCGATTAAGGAGATCTTATAGCCGTTTGAAGTTTGAGGTGAAAATCCGATGATCTTGGTCACCCATACAATCAGAATCTATGTTTCCATAAGTAGATGCTTCCCAAAAAGGAACTTGTCTTCGAGATTGATTTCACCAATCCGCGATTGATTTCATCAATATATTTAGAAAAGGTAAGTGAGATTCTTTGACAGAAAGCCAGATATATCTTGTTCGTACCAAATCCTTGTTGAAAGGTTAACAATCCTGAGTTTGATTATATCTTCGTTCTTGGCTTGGGTTCAATTTGGATATTCGTTAGAGTGGGAAAGACTTCTAATATAAAATAGACTTTAACAGCATTTCTCGATAAATACAGAACTCTAATATTCCTCAGAATAAGAATAATAATAAGCGAAGGAAAGTTTTGTCAATTTCAAAACCTAATAGGAGTTTTCTCAACAATCTCCCCATTTTTTTATGGTGACAAAACTTTCATGCAAATTTAATCATAATATGAAATTATATCTTGCAAAACAACACTTTATCAGCACATGATAAAGAATAGACCATAATGATAATGAATACCATAATAGTCTGCATCCACAAAACATATCAGTCTTAACAATTTCGGGAAAACACATACCAATACCAATCAAAGTTTAAACACAAGTTCAAGCACCACAAGCTCAAACACAAATTCAAAACACAACCGCAAAAGATTCAATCTGCACCACAAAAGTTTTAAATCTGTATAATCTCTCCCCATTTTTGTTAGCAGCAAAAAGATAAAGTCAGTTGGGCATAAAAGAGGTCGAGTTGAAAAATGATCAGGGTTGTTTTGGAACACGAACAAGTCGGAAATTCTCAAAGGACTGCATGGTCTCCTCAAGCTTATTTAGGCACCGATAATAAATAGTCTCCACTTTCGCCACGTCGTGAAGCTTCCTCGATTCAAAGTCGACCGAGTATCAAGAGATTGTACCTTGCCCATAAGGATTTCTGAGGTAGAACCTAGAGCATCATGCAACTTTTTAAATTTTAAACTCCATTGCATATTGTTGTGCCTTAATCTCCAAGAGGAGTTCGACTAACCGAGGATAGTTTGCTTCCAGTTCAGTTTAAGCACTAGCCTCAGTGAATTGTACCTGTGGAGTATCCAGAAGTGAAGGCACATCAACCTGAATGTGTGTAGCTCTTTGCTCCCCTTGAACAATAGTTTCTTTTCTTAGTCCTCTAGGAAATGCGATGCAAAAACATCTTCAACATGTGGAGGGGATCGACTGATGCCATCACTAGCAGCAGGTTCAGCAATGAGAGTTTTCTCACCTACTCCCCCTGTTTTGGTGCCTTTAGTCTGAGAAGTAACTTCTTCCTCTTGAACCTTTTCTTTTTCTAGCATGGGTATGTTTATTAGTTCCCGTCTCCTCAACATCCGGGGCATCAATTTCTCTAGTATCTTCTCCTTCTTTGTCAATCTCACCCTATTCCTTATTCACACCAGCATCTCCATTTGTGTCATCATCCTCAGTCTCTTTCACTTTAGTTTCTTCACAATCACTCTCTTCTTCTGGTTCTTTCTCCCTTGCATCTTCTTTGTCCTCCTCTGACTCAGCAAAACCTTGAAGATTACGCAAGTGTGTGCTTGGCCCTCAGGAGGGAGGTTTGTCTCAGAGAAGGTTATCGATCTCTAAGAAGTATAGCATCCACAAACTCCTCCAACCTGTGCCTCTCTAATGGTCTCGGGCACGTGGACTTCATTCAAGATTTTGAGGAGAGCATTTCTATGCTTTTCAGAGGTCTTGAAAAGCTCCAATAGGGAAATCTGTGTAGACATCTTGCGCAATTGATCTATCACTTCTGCCTTACTTGTCTTAAGTGTTTTGAGGAGTTGTTCAACGTCCTCATCAACTATGGCCTTCTTTTCCACACCTTCACGTCGGGTGATGGCGTCGATTTCATTTGTATTATAGTTCCAATGGACTGCCTTAGTGTCATAGCAAGGGGAGTCACCTTAGTATTGGAACATTCACCAACTTCTGGTGGCAATTCAATCACAATGGGTCTAAAACCCACGATTGAGATTTCATGGCTTCAAAATTGTCAAGCAATGAGCCGACTTCGATGACGCCCTTCTCAGTTGCATCAACCCCACGGGGGCTTTCTCCTTAGTCTGATCAATCACAATAGGCTTAATCATAGCCATGAAGTCGTCCCTGAATTGATCTCCCCATCCACTAGGGACGATGTCTTTAGGGTTTCGAAAATAACTTGGAGAAGGAGTATACTTGACTATAAAGTCATACTTCCCACTTGGTTGTCCCAAGGTGTCCACCACCACTTCACCTCTCTCACGAGCTTTCCTTACGAGCTCACGATGCCAAAGAGAAGTTTTGTATTCTGGACCTTCTTATCTTTTGGCAAAGTTAAAGTAGGGTTTTCTTCATCATCCCATTTGCTCGGGACAATATCCTTCACGTCAACGAAGAAACTTGGTGGTGGTGTGAACTTCACTTTAAAGTCATACTTGCGACTTGGTTGGCTAAGGATACCAACAACTTACACTATTTTCGCAAGCTTTTCAAACAAACTCACGATCCATGCGAGAAGCTTTATATTCATACTTGCTTCCAGTGTCAGTCTTGGTACATAGGGGTTTTGCTTTTCAAGGCTCGACAATCCTCCTTTCGAGTGTCATCCTGACTTGGATTCCTAGCCTTCTTTATGACTTTTGAGATTATATCCTCGCCAGACAAATCAACTTCAACCAGAGACATCCATCTTAGAGTGGGCTCACCATCTTCATATTGGATAATTCCCAACTCAGCTAGCTTTGCTAAGCAAGCTATCTTTTCAGCACAAGTGATGTCACCTTCCAGCCGGCGATCAGCAAAGGGCATGATCTATTCCAACTTTTGGATATCCATCGGGGAGTATATGCTTGTCATTATCCCCGGAAAATCACGTTGACATCTTTAGAATGTTTCGAAGGGGATTTTGTTGGACATTCGGCATTGAATCTTTAAAGGTGAGCAACTTTTATCCAACAAGTTCTAGATCTTGGAATGAAGCACCAGGCAGTTGTCTACATGGTGACCTTTTTCTCCCATGTGATACTCACACTTCTTATTAAGGTCAAACTCAGGGAACTTTGGCGGAGTATCCCTCGGGATCTCTCTCATCACAAGATGATTTTCAATTAGCATCGAAAGTAGCTGAGACATAGGTTTTGGGCAATGGAGTAAATTGCCTTTAAGGGGCTTTTCCTTTGCGCTCAAAGCTTCGGGAGGAGCTCCTATCTCCATGGCAAGTTTATGAGCCCGAGCATTGTACGTTTTCGAGAAGAGGAGTTTTATATATAAGCAATCTCCACAGTTAATTCCTTATCTCTCTTTGAGGCATATCGACGATTCAAGGTCTTGGTCAACCTTCCTTCATGCATGATTCCCTCAATGTGTTCAACTAACTCCACAAATGCGGCAAAGTTGATACATATGTGGTTGTACAATTTCTCGAAGGAATCTCGAGGCATTGCTTAAAGAAGCAATTTCATAGCCTCCTTCTCAGACAGGGGTAGCTTTACTTGAGATGCAATAGCTCTCCATCTTTGAGCATAAGCTCTAAACGTTTCAGTTCTCCCTTTCTTGACCCGAATTAATTCCTCTCGGGTCAGAGCGATCTCGGTGTCGAACTTATATTGTTGGAGGAAGCGAGATCCTCCAAAGTATGGATCTTCTCTAAGTCCAACTCTAAAAACCACATCAACGAAGGACCAACCAAGCTATCCTAAAAAGAGTTAATCAAGAGTGGAGGATTGTCTGGATAATAGGCCATCTTGCCCATATAGTACTTTAAGTGGGTCTTGGGGCACCCAATGTCGTAATACTTCCTCGTAAACTTGGGCTCCTTGTAGAATTCAGGGACTTTAACCTTGGCGAAGGGTGACCGCTTATCGAACATTTGTAGTTGATAGCCTTGTAGCATGCAAAGGCTTTCCTCAATCTCTCTGCGAGGCATCTTGAACTTTCCTCATTAAAGTACGGAGTTGGAGTCTCCTTAGATGGAGGCTCTAAATCAATAATTGTCGAGGTTGCAGTAAGAACCTCTTTAGCAGGCCCTTTTCTCACGGGTTTTGTTACCGGCACATCAGAGGGCGCGGTAGGAGGACTCATGGTAGGAGCAACAGGAACTATAGAAGTTAAGTTCTTGACTTGGTTGGAGAGATCAACTAATAGCACCATCATCTACGCTATTTGGTTCTCCATGCTAATAACACAAGCACGGGTATCTTCATTCTCCATTCTTGTTTGGTGGCAAGTACGTATGATAGATCGTTTTCGGCCATCTTTCGGTACCTTCGTGAAAGAAGATGACTCGAAATAGTACAAGTCAAAAGAAATCACGAAAATACAAAACCTAGTCAATTTTATATTTTCTTGAGATGAAATAATGATAAGAAGTGTATATGATCCCAGTATCATATAACATCCTCTCATCAAAATTTCTTCAAAAGAAATTATACAATTGAAAAGGAAAGATGACAAATATTTAATCAGAATGCCCATTTTCTAAAAATTGCATGAAAATGTTCATGAATTTTATTCATTTCATCGAACAATTACAAGGGAAACAGAACCTTGCATTCTTGAAGCTTACGAAGTGGTTTGATTTTACATGTGATATGAAAATGAATATAGGGAAATCTCGATAGAATGGAGGGAAACACAAAGGAAGTTCCTTTACAAGAAAATAATATAAGATGGAAACCAAAGATTAGGTGGGATTGTGTGGAGACGCTTGTTATCTTGGGCCAAGCGTTCCTCATCGATCAAGGCATCATCTTCTTGCTCTTTAATATGAGCTCACTGAAAACCTTGAGGCTCGGGAATATCATGCAACAGAACCTTGAGCTCAAGTTCTACTTAACGGTACATGTAATCAATGGTAGCGTGATGAGTACTCATATCTCATTGCAAGTCGGCTTCATCAATGGTAACCACATAATGCAAGAAATGGGAGTACCAAATTCCAGTAGCGTCTTGAATTGTGGCCTTAATATGGTCAATTTGGTTTTCCTCAATGACTTTATCGTGATAACCAATACGATATAACCCCAGCTTGAGGATTGGCAGGATCATTTGAAGCACGTGATATTGGCGGAGCACCCTTAAAGGGTAATATGACGTTGAACTCGCCAATCTCATAAGGGGGAGTGGATCGTCAACTCCACTAAAAAGGCGCACCTCAGGATTCCCAAGCCATCGAACATGCCATTGAATTAAGCTAGGGTTGAGGCTTTTGAGGAAATGAAACC
Source organism: Eucalyptus tenuipes (assembly GCA_014182365.1). NCBI lineage: Eukaryota > Viridiplantae > Streptophyta > Magnoliopsida > Myrtales > Myrtaceae > Eucalyptus > Eucalyptus tenuipes. The sequence goes on along the minus strand of CM024538.1, from coordinate 12,728,446 downwards.
ATATAAAGAAAGACCATGATGGAAAGAATTCATTTCTTTGGCAAAATCTAAGAATGGGATGATGATATTTCGTGACGTCAACAATCTTCATGTGAGGGGCAAATTCTTTGATATGTGAGAAGAGCTAAATTTGGAGAAGTCCTAATGGGGCTTTGAGAGTTCATCAGCCATTTTCTCTGAAATGATTAAGCGACACAAAAGTTTCGGCAAGGATCATGTGTGTAAAACAATTAAAGGCACACACTTGATTGACAATGTGAGTGACTAAAGGATCCATTATTTTTCGGGTATGTGGGAATACTGCAAAGCCAAAGCACATGAGTAGGAAGAGATGAGGAATTTGATTCCCAGATTTAGGCTAAAGGCTAAGGAAATGTTGTTCAAGGAAAGTATAAGGCATGTAATGAGAATTTCCTTTAAGAATAGCTCAAATTTTGTCGGTAGGGATAGTGAGGAATTGACTTAGAAGAGATATTGGATCTTGACCAAGAGGAGGAGTGACGAAAAACCTAAAGAGGCTTTACCTAATCCGATGGCTATCCGAAACTCCTCAATTGTAGGGGTCAATTCATATCGATTAAAAGCGAAAGTAGAAGTCACGAGATTCCAAAAATGAGCCAATGCTTTCACCATCGTGATACGTGGTTCGACTTTTAATAAAGTCGGGAGGAAACCTATGCGTTTGTCCACGTAGTCTTGATGTCTTGGGTCGAGATTCTCCCATAGAGTCTTGAGATTCCTCGGCACGGGCATCTGTGATTAAAATATATCGTTGTTGAAATATAAAATGTATAATTGAAATATGGAGAGTAAGAAGATAATAATGATAAGAAAGGAACAAAATTTTACCCACCAAACACATGGCAAGCACAAATCACATGTCGCATGAAACTATAAGGTTTCAACGCTTAGGGTGAGGGTGCTAGGCTTAAGGTCCCCATCCAAAAGGATAAAAATAGTTTACCCACTGCTTCGATCATTAGTTAGTGTTATTTTTTATCAGTTGGGATGAGCAAGTTTATGTAAGTAATGGATTACCACGAGTATTCACTCGCAGATTCCACCCATAAACCCTCCTAAGGTCCTAAATTGGGCAATCGGGGTTTTAGACCGTAGTTGTGTATGCGGTGTCATGCTAAAACTTGTAAACATGCATTTAAATTTAAACATCTAGCACTTCAATATAAACCCTCATAAATTTCATACATCCTTACACCACCTACAAAACATGGGTTTTACAAGCACGCCTCCCCTTATAACTCCCATCTACAAGACCATTTAACATGAGGTTAGCGACTAAATTGATTTTCCATGTGACTTTGACATGTAGGTGATCCTACACGAGACATGTTGGTTAAAACACAACAACCATTTTAAATGGCTTCAAGTCCTCTTAATCTAGTAACCAGTCCCCAACGGAGTCGCCAAGCCTATCGCGACCCGATCTCACTGCCCCTCGATCCATCACTATTATGAAGAAAGGAAGGGGAAATGTCGGGTTTAGGGGTACTTGATCATGAGGGTTCCCTCACAGCTTATGTTCCAAAAGACGTCATCACCTCATCACCTCGCCTTTCGGATCAAACCTATCGTGAGTTCCCTCCACGAGATCGCAAGTTCTCCCAATCTCATACCCCACATGACAGCGGAGTGTCGCGACCCATACGCACATGGGTGACACACCTCAAGAGAGGAGGTTGGATGTGAATATCGGATTTAAGGGTACCTTTACCATGGTAACCTTCTCGATAGTACCATTCGCCCATAAGGATGGCATCACTTCATCCTTTGGTGTACCGCCCCATCAAGTATGCTAAATCATGGTGTGCTTCATCGAGACTCGTAGCCCGCATGACAAGTTTATTGATATGGTCTAGTTGTTTATGACAACCTAAAAATAATACGGGAGTCGCCACTAGCCTCGATTTAAGGGTCGACTGGAAAACCCAATCGAGGAACAGGAGTGTTCCCTCGATTCATACGCAACCAAATATTTAGGTTCGAGGACTTAGGTTACGCTAATACTTCTATTAGCGCCATTTCAGTACCTAAACGATATGTTGTGTTTTTGTAACATGTCCATGTGTTTCTTTTTACATTTTCGAGATCATTAGTCTTAAACTAAGCGACCATGCGTGGTTGATCATTCATACTATTCTATTTTTAGAAAAACAAGGAAAAGAAAGCAATCAATGAAATTGAAATTACGAGACAATAAGTAAACAATCAAGGAAAGTAGTAAATCTACCATGCAATCCTATAAAATATGAAAGAGAAACACAATTGAAAAAAGATGAAAGGAAAAAGAGAAAACCTGCAACTTGTCGGGCTTTATACAACAAATGGAAGCCGAGACATATGTCGAGGAAATGAATAATACATGATAATGGTTGGAATGAACATTGACCTCCACAATCTTCGCATTTTCTCCATCTTCGAGGTCCTAATCAAACCTAATCTAAGAAACTTATAACTAGGTGCATACAATGGAAAGAAACAAGCATACACATCAAAACAATAAAAAACAAGACATCATGTCAAGATCAATCATTTAAAGGAAGTGTAATATGAGAGTCAAATTTTTGGGCCTCGAGGTTAACCTTTGTCTTTCATGCGAGGTTCCCACTAAGACATCTACCCAATCCATTTTTTTGTGACTTATAGCAATTGTTGACTAATTGGATTCTCACATGGCCAATAATGCTTATAAGAGTCCTAATCAAGCGATCTATGTGATCCTAGGGTTTTCCCTCGAATCATACATCGACCCTACCATTCATTTAAAAGTCACATGCATTGCAAAAATTTAAACATGCATGCAGGTCTTTTGAACCTTATTTCTTAATCAATCAAGCAAGAAAGTGAACTGTCGGCGGGTCACTTATTACCAAGGGCATGCGCCAATCACAAACACATGCAATTTCTAATGTATGATGGGATTATATGTATGAAGGATGCATGTGATATTTAAAAAAAAAAACATATTTCGAAATCATTTATGAAAATTTTTGAGACAAAGTGATGTCTCAGCTATGAAAGGCATTCAATTGCCAAGGCTAGCTCAGGGCTTGCATAAATGCACTCACAAGCATCGTAGGCATTTTGAATACAATTCAAACCGTGACTTTCACGATGTCAAATCAAGATTTTAAAAAGGTTTGAAAATATTTAGGATTAAGGAATATCTAGGCTATGGAACACATTCAATTGCCAAGGCTAGCCCGGGGCTCGCATAAATGCACTCACAATACTTTTTGAAAGATGTAATTTGAAAATGCTGATTGTTTAACAAAAAATATCAAAGTATTTAGAACAATTTCCATGAAGATGTTATGGCCTAATTTCATGCACAAACTAACCTTAAAGGTATAATCCAAACAATCACAATCATGTTTATATCAAGAAATTTAAGAACAAATGTGTAAGGACAGCAAAATTGGGCAACACCTATTGACAATATGGAAAAATTTCCTAATATGTACGACATGAAAATGAACAAATTTCATGAAGAAAGTTTTCTTAAATGAGCTACACATGAATTTACAAAAATTAGACAACAAACAATAGCATATCAGAAATTTGCCAAAACAACAAGACATTCAGCTAAAGTCGCAAGGATTTGTCCTATCAAAACATGTCTAAAAATCATGAAATTTGCACACAACATAGCCAACATGATGATAAGCAAGTTTTATTAAGAAGCCGAGTACAAATTTCAAATATAAAATATAGAACAAAAATATCAAATACCTGTTCAAACAGGGGTTAAAACAGGGGTCCGAATTTGATCGTTTGTCCAGATTCCGATCTAGTTTTGAATAAACTGAAAGTGATTGAAATGATAAGAGATTGGAATGAAATTAGTGGCATTGGAAACTTCTAAGTGTACCTTACATCTTCCTAGAAGAGCTCGAGTCCAAACTAGGTAAATTTAGTATCCTAAGATCGAGATCTCTAAAAGTGTGCGAATTAGTTGCTAAGAAAACAAAACATAAGCATTCATTAGAAACCATCAAAATCACTCAAAGAATGCACAAAGGCATGAAGAAATCACACGAGACTTAGGATTGGATGCGGCGGAAAGTTTGGATAATCATTTAATCCTAAGTCTACATGCAAAATGTCATACAATTTAAATGACATTATGAAATGATTCATAATTCCTAATGGTATGCTTGGGAATCATAAGTGTGATGAATATTTTTGTGAGACACATTTAATGTGCAAGATGATACTCAAAGGACACAACCTAAGCATGTATGCAAACCTTGTAACATGCGGTTCAATCGTCAAGAAGGCATGAGGATTTGGTCTCTAGATGACTCAAACAAGCATGGAAAGGTGCACATATGACAATGTATCATTACAGAATGAGCATGATTTCAGCCATCCTCAAGACATATATAAATCCTACTAAAAATGTCACATATAGAGCATGCGAAGATGAAGATTTCTTGTTTAGATTTCGAAACTCAATTAAGATCATATGAGTTGTGGCAAAAAATGGCAAAATTGACAAACTATATGTCCATCACATGTTGCTGTAGTACCTTTTACTCTAATGCATGCAATTGACTCAATTTGCCAATGTAAAAACCTTGCATAGAATACATCAATTGAACATATATATTATGTATTTCAACTTTCATGAAGGATTTGAGACCAAATAGGTGCATTTATGGACTCAATTTCATCAAAACAAATTTCGGACCCATGTAGGATAGACTGTCCTATATTCAGATCTAAGCAATTTTAACCTAGCTAAACATATCTAAAATTTTTAAAACAAATATAGAACATGCACAACACTCATGTGAACAACTTTCATGAAGGAAATTTGTTCCATAACTCAACAAAAAAATCAGTAAAAAAATGACAAAATCATAGATCATTACGGAACAAATTGACCTAGGCTTAGATTTGAGTAGATCGACCAAGTTCAACACATCCAAAAATCATGAAAAAATTACAAAAAATGCATGAGATGATTTGGAATAGAATCATGAAGACAATTTTGTCAAAAAATGATCACAAAAAGTTAGCACAAAAATAACAAAGCCGAAGGTGGAACAAAATCAGAATTGAAAAGACCTAAACTACTTTGCAGAATCGTTAATCTTCGAGGTGTTTTTTGAGAGTCAAACGATGCTCGATTGGGGCATGCGACCTATCACTTCAAAGCTCGGGATGTCCATTATCTAATCCTTACAGGGCTTGAGCAGAAACGAGGTCGTTTCGAACCTAGGTATAGACCTACGAAAATCACAAATTAGGCTCAAGAACACAATCATCATTAAAATTATCGACAAATCATTGCAGCATTTATAATCATTGGTCTTAAGAATGTAAAACTCATAATCTTGAATTGTAGCCTCGATCGACTAACTTGATCTTTGTCACGCCTCGAACCCCGAGCGCGCGAACATCACTCCGCGGTCGACGAAAATGCGACATCCCGGGACGCGTCACCGACCCATTCTTTTTATCTTTCGATTAAACGCATGCGGAAGTGAATCAAATAAACCCTTGGTAAATAAAAATACATAAGTTGCCAAAAACAACTAGTTAACCCTAGGAAGTTTAATTATTACAAACCTTTCTATGGCCACTTCCTATCGACCCTCTCAAAAACCTTTAGGGAACAGAGTTAACCTAAACTTCACTAACGGCAGGGCTAGCCAAAAGGTGTTGCATCTCGCGCCCACCAAATTTGCACTTAGCGAGATCTTCACACTATAGCCTTGAAAAAGGTTTAACCACGATGGGGGTGAGATAAATCTCAGTGAGTCAAACCCTAAACCCTTATTAGGATGCAAATTTGCCTTGAAGGTGGCCTAAGCATGCACCACACATAAACTCACCTCGCCTCGGCACGTCCTTGCATATTAGCGCATGAAAAATGCCATTATGAATACAACAAGCATAATCAATAACCAAAACACGTAATTCTCACTCTTCAAACGTTCACATGGGTCCCAATTATAAGGTAAAACCGTTTTGACACGTTCCATACCATGCAAAACAATTTTGCCCCATAATCAAGCGCGATAGCACAACCATTCAGGCATGTTCCGATTATTACAACCCGTCGGACACAGCCAACACAAAAGTCGGCGGTCATCCGACGTAACCGGGCATCATCCTACCCCATCGGGCACGGCAACGTCTAGCATTCCCCGCCTAGACGATATTCCATAAAGGAGCATCGGTCCAGCCTCAACCATGACTCGGTATCCCATTGACTTAGGGGCATCCGAACTTAATAAGACATTGTCCCGCGTAAATGCATTAGGACGGGTTCCATTAAGTGACCATATGAACACATATTTTGGCAAGAACACCATGCTTTACGTTCAAATGCCTTGTTTTCAAATAATAGCTCTTGCTATCTACTAGGCTTTTAGATGTAACCTTGCCTGGCGTAATTGTTCGTGGGTGGAAAACATTCAATGGGCCATCAAGTACCTTTCGGAAGACTTCCACCACACCCTTGCTCGATTTGCCTTTGGAGCCTTATGCAATATTATCCGGAAGGAAAGGAACAATATCCTCTTTCGTGATCATGAACTTTATTTGCCGGCTTTAAAGAAGCACCTAGACAAGGTTGTCAGGGACAAAGCTATTACCTTCCAACAATGGTGGAACCTTAGCCCTTCTGTCTTCTCGGTTTGAGCTTTGGTTTGCCTTAGTTTTTCTTTGGGCTGAGGTTTATTTGCCCCCTTTTTTCATTTGGGTTACCATGATGCCCTTGCACTCCTTTTGACATTTCCTGATGTCAATAGAATTGCAAGTCCTTATGTCGGTGTCGGGTCCCCCCCCCCTTTTTGTATAGTTCCGCTTTGGGTTCAAGTTAATACATACCTTACCTTTACCAAAAAAAATAAAATCAAGTTTTGCAATAATAATTGATAACTACTATAGAGCAATCAATTGCATATTTTTACATGTGCAAGCACTCAAATCACGCATAAATTCACCCAAGAAAACGAGCGTAAAATTCTACGTAGCGCCTAATCCGTCACTAATTACGATTAATTAAATAAATTACAATTAATTAAGTAAATTGTGATTAATTAAGCGAAACCAACTTAATTGACTTAACCATGGTTAATTAACCTAACCATGATTAGCTAACCTAACTAGGCATAGTTAACACTAATCTAGGATTAACTAAAACTAATCCTCATTAGCACTAATCTAACCATGATTAATACTAATCTAAACACCCCTAAGTGTAATGAACGGCTTAATCAAATATTAGGGAGTTAAATCATGATTTTTGATGGTGGCGGGCTCGTAGCAACGGTGACGAAAACTCGAGACAACAACGACTTGAACGGAGGCTTGACGAGGCGGTTACTGTCCCCTCAAGCCCTCGGCCCAAGGAGGAGAGCTCGGCTTGGGGCTGGTCGGACGGTGGTTGGTCGACGGGCTGAGCTAGTGGCAGCTCAGCGATGACGGGCACAGCTGGACGGGTGGTGAGGCCTTGCGGGCATGGAGGTGGTGAGGCGGTTGTGGTGGTTGCTTGGTGAAGGAGCTGCTGGCGGTCGGATAAGGAGGTGGTGGAGTTCCGGTGGCACTAGGATTGCGGAACAGTTGGGCCGGTGATGGTGTTTTGGTGGTGTTGGGTGTGTGGCAGCAGAAGGAAAAATGGAGGGGAGGATGGATGGTGATGGTCAGCTGCAGCAAAGATGAAGGGAAAAGCAAAACCAGAACCAAGGAGGGAAAACGTGAGGAAGAAAGTAAAATGAAGAAGCAGAAGGGGAAGATGGGCGGCTTTTGCATGAGGGAGGGAAGTAACGTGCATAAGGAAGAGAGGAATGGGAGAGAGAGAGAGAACCATGAGGTCAAAGGAACAACCAACGAGAACTTAGTAAAAATGTCTAAGCACTCATCACATGGCCTCAAAGTCAAGTGCCTAACCAATCACCAATTTTTCCTCTAATTCTCGAAACAAAGCCTTTTAGGGTAGAAAAACCAATTTTCTCTACCCATCCAAATTTCCTTTTATTTTCTTTTTGTCTAAAAATCGTATTTCCACAAAATTCTGGACTCGTTGAAAATCCTCTGAAAGATGAGATGATTTCATGGTTAAAATCGACCGAACGTGACTTTAGTACGACCTAAGCTATCGAGTATCTTTTAGGGATTTTAGCGCGTTTGACCCGTGGTTGATAATTTAAACTATTATAATTCTTCCACAAAAAAGGTGGAGGTATTGACGACTCATCGACTCCTCGCTTTCCCATGTGGCTCCCTCCGTTCCATGGTGTTGCTAGACCACTTTAACCAAGGGAATCGTCTTGCTGCGCAGTACTTGCCCTTTTCGATCCACTATCCAAACCAGTCTCTCCACGTATGACACTCTCTCGTCCACGTCTATCCGAACAGGTTCATACTTCCTCAACATCAACACGTGGAAGATGTCATGCACTTGAGCAAGTCTCGACGGCAATGCGAGATGATACGCTAAAGTCCCAATTTGCTCCAAAATCTCAAAGGGGCCTACGTACTTTGGACTTAACTTCCCTTTCTTAGCAAAGCGCAAAGTACCTCTCATAGGCGACACTTTGAGGAATACATGTTCACCAACTTAGAATTCCAATGGTCTGCGGCGCTTATCTCGCATAACTCTTCGACGACTTTGGGCGATCTTGAGTCTTTCTCGAATGACTTTGATAGCGTCGATTGACTGTTGAATCAACTCAGGGCCCGTAATCTTATGCCTCTAACTTCATTCCAACAAACAGGAGTTCTGCAGGCTCTACCATACAATGCTTCAAATAGTGCCATCTTAATACTCTGCTGATAACTGTTGTTGTAGGCGAACTCAAAGTCCAATACACAAGCTCGCAGCGTGTCCTCAAGAGTTTGAATGGTCCTCTCAGACTGGCCATCCATTTGTGGATGATAGGCCGTGCTGTACTGCAACTTTGTTCCTAAGGCAGTCTGTAAACTTTTTCAGAAAGCTGCCGCCAACATCTCAAGTCTTGATCTAACGTGATCATCACTGGCACTACAATTGAACATATCTGTCTAATGCAAAGTCCTTTCGTACGGCGATGAAGTGAGCAGACTTCGTCAATCTGTCGACTACAACCCATATGGAATCATTATCTCGCTGACTCCTCGGTAATCCCATCACAAAATCCATTGTGATATGTTCCCATTTCCACTTGTGTATGCACTTGAGGGATTGCAATAGTCCTCAAGCACACGTTTGCAATGTTGTGCTTTCACTTGCTGACACGTCAAACACTTGGCAACATGTCTGGCGATATTCGCCTTCATACCGGTCCACCAATAGTGTTGACGCAAATTCTGATATATCTTTGCACTGCTTGGATGAATGTTGTAACTACTACGATGGACTTCTGAGAAGATCTCCTCCATGACTTAAGCTTCGCATTGTTAGGTACACACAATTGCCCACGAAACTTTAGTGTCCCATCCTCAGTAACTTGAAAGTCGGCTTTCCTCTTCTCCGCATCCTCATGTAGAATTTTTTGGATTTGAATGTCTGTTAACTGTAACGCCTTAATCCTTATCTACACTTCCAATTCAATTTTGAGGGTAGCCATGAGACTTGAAAGGTGGCCTACCTCAAACTTGAAATTCGAATCTCGAACTCCTTCGAGTAGAATCGACTCTTGAACCATCATTTGTGCAATCGATGACTTCCGACTTAACGCATTCGCGACCTTGTTGACTTTTCCAGGATGATACAAGATGTCGCAGTCGTAGTCCTTGAGAAGTTCCGTAGAATATGTTACTTGTTTCTCAAAACAAAGCAAACACATGCATTTAATGCTTTCAAGCACGTAAAACTACTAGCGCACCTCATCATTTTAGAGGTAAAATCTAGGCTTTGATAACAAAAAGGGCTGTAACATCCGAGCTTGACGTCCTAGTCAACAACCTTTCTGACATGAGATATTGATCTTTCACTTTTTAGCATATGTGGAGGACGAAATTAAACAACAAACATACATCAACCATCAAGGATGAAAATCAGGGAGAAACATGCATCAACTTTTCATATTCCGTGTTATTTATATACAAGGGTGATCATAGGCTATATCGGGAGATCAAAAGAGTATACTACTCCCACCAACTATCCACACGACCATCAACCATGTCCTCAAACTATGTACAACCTATCACCTAGCTGCACATGGTTTGATCTCAAAATGAATCTCTTCCACCTCACCTAATTACTTTGACCCGCGGCTTCCCATCAACATTGTCATTGACATCGCTCCCGCCATTGTCCTCCATGGGGAAGGGTAGAGGACCATTCAGATATCCTCGAATGTTGGCGTAGAGTGCCATGAAGCAATACGTGACGTGACTAGTCAGTGGACCTACGTCTACGTTAAGTGTGCTCATGTAGAGATCAAAAGAAATAGTGGGAAAATAAGGGTCAGTGAACTCGAACATCTGCCCCTCAACTCTAGTGGGGCACCACAATGTGCGACAGGGGCGGTAGGAGTCACATCCATGGGTAAAGATTTGAGAAATGTAAACAATCATAAGAATGAGCTAAAGCCTAGCAATGGAATGTCCAAAATGCTATGCCATATAATTAGATCCTCACACATACAAAAAAAAAACTATCAAAGATACATCAACCATGAATTTAGCTGCCATCATTTTCCAAGGAATCCCGTTATCTCCCTAGGTATTTCGCACCCATCCGACATCACGAAGACATCTGGAGGAACTGTGTTTCAACCGCCGGGTCAATTTTGGATTTTAGGATAATTTCCCTTTGTGTCAGTGTCCGAGGACTGACAACATTCCACTATGCTAATGCATAGGAAACAATTCAATTTTAGAATAAACAATCATTCATCCATTTGTAAATCTGAGAAATGGTACAAAGGGAAATTATCCTAATATCCAAAATTGACCCAAAAAAGGGCAGTGTGCCTGCCTTTGGAAATCGCTGGCATTCATGAAGTAAAGCAGTTAGTAAAATTACGAAATTTCAACATGATGTGGACAAGACTCCGAGGAATGTTTTTCATGAAGATTTAAAAATCTAGTTGGGCTTGTATGACCTCAATCAATCGTGTGATTCCAGTTAAGAACAGGGGTGGAAATGCAGAATTTTAACATGTTCTAAAAACCATGGAAAATTTATATGTTGGATTTTAAATAGGTATCTACAACTTTCATGAAGAACATTCGTCCAAAGCACTTGTCGTAAGTGATGTGGAAAACAAAGACCGTGTAAGGGTCAGTAAATTTCCGAGAAGAACAGATTCCAAACCCGCCTACTTTTCCATACATATTTTGATCATATGAAGTTTGAAAAATTCAAAATTAAAGTGCGTTATAGAACACAGTATAATGTGCAACTTCTGTGAAGAAAGCCTCATAAAATTTGTATTGCATAAACCAGTATAAAATGCAAAATCATGGGTTTATAGTAAACCGAACCTGTAAAAATGACGTCCTCAGATTTCGTCCACAACTTGTGTCATTGGTCCTCAAACAAGTATAAATCTGAACAACTAGCACCTCAACAACACCTTCTGAAGCTCAATCAACCATAAACTCAACAATATTGGTTATGTACATGTTCCGAAATCGGCAATTAAGACGAATATGTATGAAATCAACCGAGACAACAAAAATCCAAGGAAATCGACCTTGAGGCGCAATAATCAACCTATGCAACATAGAATGGAAACAATCTGCTTGCCTCAAATCCTATGCGAGTTTAGCGAGTCAAAAAGTCCCAATGCGCAACCTGTTTTTAGTGGGCTGAGATGCGTTGAGGCGATGATGCAGGACAACGGGGGCCGAGCTGAGCTGCTAGCTGGATGAGGGTGCTCCGATGGTCGAACGGTGTAAGGCTCGGTGTCGCACAGAATAGAAAGAGTGAGCTAAGATGGCAACGAAATGAGATGTAGAGGAGACGAAGGAAGGGGAATGAAGGAGAGCCAGGTTCGCACGAACGTAGAAACAGCGAAGCCACCGATCTGTATATATTGCTGGTCTTCGTGCGGCGCAGTGGCTGGTCGACCCGTCCTTCACGCTAGCTGTAGATACGTGTCATGTGCCGGTGAAGGCATAAATGATGAGGTGGTATGGGTGGTATGAGGTGGCGTGATCGGTCGGTGGTGGTGGTGCAGAGGAGGTGGCATTGGTTGATGAGGTGGCGGGGTTGCTAACTTGGCATGGCTTGAGATGTTGTGGCTGAATTGTCGTGGTGGTGACTTGGTTAGGTGGTGTGGCTGACTAGGTGACGCAAAAGCAGGACATGGTGGTGGTAGCGTCGATGGTGTAGTCCAGTGATGAACTTAGTGGCGCGGCGTTGATTTTAAGTACTCGAGGTTCACGATTCCATTAAGTGAAGACCTGGATGTCACACAAGTGTCACAAGACAAAAGCCAAGTCACCAAGTGGGGGAGAGGAAAGAGAGGAAAGAGAGAGATCAATGGGGTAAATTGCAGTAGTCGTGTCAAATTGTACACGCTCATTAGACACTAGGAACTGCGAGCCAAGTCCCGTTGTTTCAATAATCAATAATTGACCATTCCCCAAATTATGTCAGTTAAAATAATCCTAGCTATAATCACCCAAAATATCTGCATAGAAGTTGGCCTAGCTCATTTCCATGTTGTTTACTACACCTATGAGAGGGACCATTCAAATATTGTATCCGCTCCGTCATTTGGCTACTCCTCGCTCCTTCATAAATTAGGCCTCCTTTCACGTCCGACGTTATTTGATGCAATTTGGTGACTTGGCCTTGTCTTATACCCCACCTCTTTTTCTTTCCCTCATCAAGTCTTGCTCCACGAGGTGGGCTCTCTTGTAAATTTCATTATAGAGGCACGAACTAATTCCTAATATATGCACTTAGATCATTCAAAAACCTCTTGGGCTTAATGGAATCGTGAAATGCCCATTGGTCCACTGTCAGATTATCCTTAGCACGGTCTCAGAAAATACTTTCCATTAAATGCCCTTAAGGAAATTTCCCCAGATCACTTACGTACCAGCCGAAATTTCTTTGGTATCTACAAGATGAGCACAGATGCATTTATGTGATGTATGCATGATGCAAGTAAACTAAAGTGACTTGGATTCATAGGCTTTAGCAACTGATGGCCACCATTTTGACAAGAAATAGAGCTCCGCCTAACAAGACTTTCTTAATGACATATGGGCCTTCCTTGTCACAAGATCGGGTATGATAGGCAATACCTTCCTTATCACAAGATCATCCACTTGAAAGTGCTTGAGTCGAATCTTGCAATGACCATCACATAAAACTCATAGTCTCCTCACGTCAAGATGAAAAGACGTCCATTTGAAGCTTTTAGATTGATGGGTCTAATGACATCTATGCTTGATATTGAGAATGGCCATGTTTCAGACATTAGGAGGAGCATTGATTTTATCTCAAATACTTGTCAACAATGCACACCCTACCTCCGACGCCCGTCTCCTTTTGTCAACCAGTAATATCCAGTCTCATAATCTTTCATGATAAAAGGTGATCATTTGTAACATCCCGAAAAATTCCTGCATTGCATTTATATGTAGAAATTTAGTTTCGATTCATGTCACATGTGAAAATTCAAGCTATTAATGTGGTAGTAGCTGAAGACATGGATGTGACTATCGTGTTTGTAATTTTTGACATTGAATTGTTGAATGTTGTTCATAAATTGATTTCCAATAGTGCGGTGAAGCATGTAATGCCTACGTTGATTGGTAATGGAGACAGGTATGTTGCGAATTTATAAAACGTTTTGAGTGATGCGTTAGAAATATTACTGAGTTAAGTATTTATAAAACGTTTGGTAAGTTTTGCTAAACATTTTGACAAGTTTATTTATTTATTTTTTTGAGTCATCATTTTAGCTAGTAAGCCTTTGTTATGGTCAGCGAAAAGGAGAAGAAGCTCAAGGAAG
>CM024538.1:12676435-12684412 GCA_014182365.1 Eucalyptus tenuipes | reverse complement strand
AAATCTCCGGCCACCATCCAAGCCATATCCTGGACACAAGAGCTCATCCTAATCAAGTCCGCCCATAAAGGCCTCCTATTAACAAACGAGTGTTCAGCATAAATCACCGAGGTGCAACAGCATAATCCCGACGAGAGGAGCAAGACTCTACCGTGAATTGCCTTATCGTTGGAGGAGATAACTTCAAAGTTGACCAATGTCGGATCCCATCCAACCCATATCCCGCCCTTCGGAGAAGAATCATAATTGGCTATCCAGTTCCAACCCGACATCAACCCAGAAGAGAAGGACCGAAAGAGGTATTCTGGCACTTTGGTCTCACATAATCCAATCAAACAAAGGCCTTTAGAACGGGCGAGGTTACGAACCTCGGCTCTCCTTAATGGGCCCATAAGACCCCTTATATTCCAAAAACCGAAATGCATATAGGTATATAAAAGATAGCCAAAAAACTAAACTATAGACAAAAAAGGAAGGCGAGGGAGCCTACCTCTGCTTATGAGGCTTTCGGCGAGTCTTAGCCGATGCCTCAGGTATCGCCACCACGCCCGGGTCCGGAGGTAGGGCAAGAAGTCTATCCTGGATGGTCTGAAGGCAAACCGAGGCAGCTTTTGTGGGTGGACAAGACGATCCAGGAGAAGTGATATCATCCTCTTCCGAGGACCCATAGGAGGCAGCAACTTGCGAGACATCACCATGATCAAGGGTGGCAACGAGTTCATGATGATGCTGAGTTTGGGCAGCGAGCGAAAGGACCACCTTCGGGGGAGCACTTGATCCCCTTTGCATTGTTTGGGAAGACACGGGTGGCAAGCTTTCTTCAGCATCTGGGACTTTGGGAAGGGCGGGACTGGCCACAGCGGCCGCCTTTTGGTGAGTCTGCTCACGAGCTATGGCTGGGCGAGCAGGAGGTTGGATCAAGGCGGGGCAGGCCACAGCAGCTGTCTTCACAGCAGCTGTCTTCAAGAGGATCCGATCTCCATCTCCAGTAGTGGCTGGGCGGGAAGATTCTCCCACCTTGGCCGGGAGGTTCTTCTTTTTTTTGCTCTTCGGCTGCCTCTAAGGCTGTTCCTGATCAGCCTGAGTTTCTGCTTCAGTCGGATGAGGGATAGAGGACTCACCAGCACCCGAGGGAGCAGGATCGAACAAGGCCAGTTACGGAGCTGGCACTTGAGGAGCTGAGAGTTGCGGATCTTGCACTTCGGTAACCGGTGCTGGCTCTTGCGGATCTGGCACATCAGCAACCGGAGGATTGGGGCCATGCTTCGGGCTTGGCTCTCTTCCAATCGGTGGAATCGGCTCAGGTCGATGCTCGCGGGGAGGTTGCTTTGGAGCCCTGTTCCTTCCGTTGGGGTTTTGCACTCGGGGGGGGCACGACAGTTGTGGCCAAATATTCCACAGTCCAAGCATTCGGACGGCATCCATTCATAAATGATGGATATTGTTCGAGAGACTCCCTTCAATACCACATCCGTGGTCCTAACTCTTGGTTGATTAGTCTCAATCTCCACACAAACTCTAGCATACGACACTCTTTTGGTCGTGTCCGTTTGGTCCACATAGAGTGGTTTGCCGACGACACTAGCAATGTAGCTCATAGATGGCACCGTCCAAAAATCAAGTGGTAGATTCTTCAAACGGATCCACACCGGCACGGATGAGTGGCTCTCCTTCTTGAGATCCATGAGGGGTTTCCATTGCCGAAGGATGAGAGGGACTTTAGCCACCGTGGTTGGCCCATCCTCTAAAATCTTCCTCCGAAAAACCGAGTCCGGGATGTGGAGAAAGATGAACCCTTGATCATCGGCAAGGACTTCAACAAGCTTGGTGCCCCAAGCTTTCTTTAGCGAGTCATAGATGAGGCCAAAGGGAAGCTTCTTCTTCCCGACTAGATAACCAACTAAGCATTGGTGCCACTTCGGGTCGACAGCATCCAGAACTTCATCCGGTAGGTTCACTACAGAAGCACGACTTAAGGAAGCGAGTGCAGTAGCAAATCACAGCAGTTCACAGCAGCAAGGTAGGACGTTCGAGAAGAAAGGGAGTAAATCACCTGGACGTATGCCGCAAGGAGGGGCGAAGCACCTAGTTCAATGCCCCCAAAGCCTCTGCAGATGAAGCTTCTTCCCCGAACAGACCACTCTCTACTCGGTCGTGACAGTAGAGGCGCTGGAATTTCTCTGGTTTCTGAATCCGAATGGAACTCGGTGCATAGATCAACCCAAGCGAAATGCTTCGGAGGGACTGAAGATGGAGGTAGGGGGAGGTCGCCTACCAAAATTCAAGCCATTCCAACCGACCAAACTCCCAAAATCGGAAGAACACCAGAAGAAAACCCAGCTGCGTGGACTGCAGCTCGCCCAGCCCTAGGGCACGGTGAATCTCGAGATTTAGGCCAGATCTAGAGAAATGCTTCGGTGGAAATGTGGAGGAGATGAGAGGGACCTTCCCTCAAAAATCAACCCATTCCGACCGGCTAGAACTCCGGGAATACGCATCAAACCGTGCTTTTCAGCTTGTTTTTTTTTTTTGGTAAAAGTAAACATTTTATAGCTTTGGACAAATGTACACAACCGACTCCAAAAGCTTACACTCTAAGTGGGATGAGCACATAAGAGTGGAAGGGAGCCGGGCAAGAACCAAAGAAAGCAAACAACTACAGCAGCAAAGAACCGAGAACAAAAAGAAACGGTTACAACCAACAAACCAAGCAACCCGCAACCCTCGGCCAACAAAAGAGAGCTAAGAGAAGGAAGAAGTGGAGAGCTTGTACACAAGGATGAAAAGACAGGAGACTACTCCAATGAAGCTCACTTCGAAAAGATGGAAGGGTCGAGACCCCAATTCCTCTGGAGACGTCTATTCCTCGGGGAGTCCGGAACATTAGTGAAGGTAATAGCCTTATCCTTCACCATTTTGATGAGGTGATTTTTCAAAGTAGGGGCAGCCACAGTTCCACCTCGAAAGATGATGTCGTTTCTTTTCTTCCAGATCAAGTAGCATAAAGCACCAAAAGAAAACCGAGCTATACAATGGTAGAAATCATTACCCGAGAGAAATTTGATAGTCCATGGAAGATTTTCCACCCACTTTCTCGAACGCCAAGGGAGGTTGCATCTAGTAGCCCAAAAATACGCCAAAGAAGTGGACATATTGCACTCAAAAAATAGATGGTCAATGGAGTCGGGATTTCATTGCGAAAGCACAAACCCCGAGTCAATTTCGCCATACGAAATAAGGAGCTCTCTTTGTGTAGGCAAACGATTCTTGGTGATCAACCACAGAATGAACTGGAATCTAGGAGCAATATCCATATTCCAAATAAACGCAGCCCATGGGACATGATTTCCCTTTGTTCTAATACATTCCCATGCGGAACCCACCGAAAACCGCCCCGAAGGATGGCTTTGCCAAATAAAACAGTCCGGGCCAGAGGACACGAACGGAATGGCAAAACCCATGCTCTCCAATAAAATTCGAAAATGACTACCCATGGGGGAGAAAAGATCTGCCACCACCGCATACTTCGGAAGGAGAGAAGTTTCCATGAGTGACTCTGGTATCAATTGGTGGAGAGGTCCATCAGAGAGCCAAGAATCAAACCATAGAGACACGGAATGACCATCAGCAATTTTCCAAGCAAAAAGGGACCGAGATTCAACTCTTAAGGCAAGAATTTTCCGCCAAGCCCACGAGCACACAGTAGGAGAACGCGATATCCAGAAATTATCACTTTTTAAGAAGTTGGAGTGAATCCATCGGCACCATAAGGATTCCTTATCTGTGAATAGAATCCATATGTATTTCATCATCGCCGCTTTGTTGCAGTCTTTTAACTTGCGGATACCGAGCCCCCCTTCAACTTTGGGAAGGCACACATCGTTCCACGACACCTTAGCTCCACCTTTCCCAAGGGTAGGGCCTTTCCATAGGAATTGCCTTAGAATTTTCTCAATACTACTGAGAACCGAAGCAGCAAAGGTAAAAATACTAGACCAGTAGGCTTGAATAGAATGTAAGACTGACCTGATAAGCTGTAGCCTTCCTGCAAAGGATAGAAACCTTTGAGTCCATGATTGAGCTCTGGCAGTGATCCTATCAATCAAAGTGATGCAATCCGCTTTTCCTAGCCTGGAAGAGATGATCGGTACCCCAAGATAACGGACCGGAAGAGATCCTTCACGGAAACCGAATGCCAAGAGGATATAATTACGTAAAGAAGGGGCTCCACCCGCAATAAAGATCTCGCTCTTGTTTTTGTTCGGGAGAAGACCACTCCACGAGGAGAAAAGGTCCAAAGCCTTCTTCAAAATAGTGATAGAAGGCCAGTGCGCCTGGCTAAAGAGGAACACATCATCTGCAAAAAATAAGTGAGACAGCCGAACAGGTTTGCATCTCCAATAAAACTTGAAATCCTTCGAAGTTGTGTGGGCATTCAATAAGCCAGACAGCACTTCCATTATAAGGGTGAACAGGTAAGGAGACATTGGGTCACCTTGACGGAGACCACGGCCACCCGGGAAGAAACCATGAAGCTCCCCGTTTATAGAGATGGAAAACTTAGTGGTTCGAACACAAGCCATGATAAGGCGAATCATAAATTCCGGAAAACCGAAAGCTGTAAGGGTAAGTTGAAGGAAATCCCAATCGACAGTATCATAGGCTTTCTGGAAATCAACTTTTATGGCACATTTTGGAAGATAAGGGTCCAAATGAAAACCAGCAAAGAGTTCCTGTACCAGCAGAATATTGTCTCTAATCCTTCTCCCTTTGACAAATGCATTTTGGGCCGGATCAATCAAATCATTCAAGACTACGGCAATGCGATTAGCCAAGATTTTAGTGATAATCTTGTAAATGACATTGCAACAAGCAATAGGTCGAAAATCTGTAACCTCACAGGCATTAGGGACTTTAGGTATCAAGGCAAGGATAGTGTTATTTACCTCGCGTAGAAGACGTCCAGAGGAGAAGAATTCTTTGACCGCCTCAGTTACCAACGGGCCAACAGTTTGCCAAGAACTTTGAAAGAATTCAACAGTAAAGCCATCAGGGCCCGGTGCTTTACCTTTCGCCATTGAAAAGAGCGTGTCACGAATTTCTTGATCACATACCGGAGTGGACAGGCGATTGGCCTGCTCATTTGACAACGGTCTTTGAATGAATCCCTTAAGAACCTGAATGGTAGGCAAAGATAGTGGCGGCTGAGGAGATAGGAGATCCGTAAAGAAAGACACGAACACCTGTGGAACCACGGAGGGTTCATTATGCAAGACGCCCGAAGTATCCTTTACCGACAAGATCCTATTCCCAAGTTGCCTTTTCTTGACCGAGTGATGAAAAAACTTCGTATTCCGATCGCCTTCTTTTAGCCAACGAATTCTCGATTTCTGCCTATAGAATGATTCTTCATCCCTTCGCAGATCAACAAAGATCTTGCGGCGAAGCTTCTCAATATTTGCGAATTCAGGGTTTAACGGGTCAAGGAGGAGATCATCTTGTGCCAACCGAAGAGCCTCTCTGGCTTCCGCTGTCCTTACTGATAAATTGGAGTAGGCTTCTCTATTCGAAGTTTAAGCCGGCCTTTTAGCACTTTAAGTTTAGATACTAAACGGAACATGGCATACCCATCAACCGGTTGATCCCACACTTGTCTAACAATATGGCCAAAGTCAGGATGGTCCGACCAAAAATCAAAATACTTGAAGGGTCTTTTCCTATGAGTCGGGTTGAGGACTCTAATCACCATAGGAGAATGATCGAGACACCTTGATTTAAAAAGAGGCCTCGGAGAAGGAAAATCCGCTCTCCACTTTGTATTAACCAAGACACGGTCAATTTTCCTCATCTTTCTAGAAGCACCACTAGAAGTAAACCAAGTATATCGAAGACCAACGTACCTGAGGTCCTCAAGCTCCGATTGAGCTAAACAATCCCCAAATTCATCGAAACAAGGAATCCAAGTGTTGGAGTTGCCAAAGCGGTCGGAAGGATCCTTTATAGCGTTGAAATCACCGGCAACCAACCAAGCCATATCCTGCATAAGGTTATTCATGCAAAGGAGGTCTGCCCACAAAGGCCTTCGTTTTGTAAACGAGTGTTCCCCATAGACTATGGAAATACAGCAGACCGAACCACTCAAAAAAGAAGTTAACCGGCCATGAATGGCTTGATCATTGATAGAGAGAGTTTCAAACTTAACATACTTCGGATTCCAACCGACCCATATTCTACCTCGGCTGGAATAATCATAATTGGCAACCCAATGCCAGCCATTTAGCAAGAAGGAAGACATAGCAACAAAATCATTCTCGGGAATTTTTGTCTCAATGAGACCAACAAGGCACAAGTTATGAGAGGAAACAAATCTCCTCACTTCAGCCCGACGCACAGGATCATGAAGTCCTCTAATGTTCCAAGCTCCTATATACATATTTACAAGGAAAGAGGGAAGATTACCTCTTTTTGGTGACCTTTTTCCGACCAGAGGTCGAAGTAAGAGCCACCGAGGGAGTAGGGTCGGGATTAAGCAGCAACAGTTTGTCCTGTAACGACTGAACAGGGACTTCCGGGGGAAGACCTTTCGGTGATGGGCAGCCAACTGAGAGAAGGTCTTCATTATCCGAATCAAGCCGAGAGGTGGGATTGACAATGTCATCAGAACATGCAGGCAAGTTCGAAGAGGAGTGAACAGCCTTATCTTTCGCTGAAGGTGCAGAGACATCAGCGGATTTCGACAGAGAAGCCCCAACACTTTTGCGAGGCAAAGGAACATTTGCAGACTTCCCCGAAGCAACACCTTTCAACTTGAGGGATTGGCCACCTTCATCGGGTGGTGTTAGGCTAAAGGAGGCTATTTCTTTATTGCCTTTAGCCTTCTTCTTCTTCGTAACATGCTTCCAACCCGGGTCCTCTATAGCCGGAGGAATACTTGCAGCACATTCAGAATCCTGACTTCCTTCACATCCAAGAGTAGAGACAGTGGGTAGTTTAGCAGCCGGTGGAGGATTGTCGATTGGGTCACTCGGAGGGACTGCCCTTGGCGGAAGACTAGCTCCGGCCTTGTTGATAAAAAGTGGGTTGTCGTGAGTCCTGTCACCGGCCTGCAATTGCTGAGAATGGGAGTTCTCTTGAAGAGCAGGAGGATCCGAGTGGGCAGGAGACGAATTCCGTCCAGTAGGAGCTGGTGTTACTACGTTCAAAGGCTGCCGGCCTTGAGCAGCAGAAGATTGAGCAGTCGCAGCATTACATTTGTGGCCAAAGATTCCACATCCTGGACAAGCTAAAGGCTTCCATTCATACTCTATGTCGACCCGGCAAGATTCGCCTAGATGCACTATGTCAACATACTGACAATGTGGCTGCTTTGCAGTAATTTCAACACATACACGAGCATAGGTAAGCATTTTCAGTTGCTCTGTATTGAGGTCTACATAAAGCGGTGTCCCAACCGCACTCGCCACTTTGCTTATCGCTTGAGAGGACCAAAAGGCAGCAGGAAGGTTAAAGAGTCTAACCCAAATAGGAACCGTAAGGTGAGCTTCCTTCCTTAGTTCAGCGCCGGACGCCATTCTTTGAAGGACAATGGGGACTTTTGAGACAGTGAAAGGCCCTCCTTCCACCACCTTCCTTCGAAATTCCCTATCCGGGATGTGAAAGAAGAAAAACCCCTTGCCATTTGCCATGACTTGCAAGGTTCGATCCCCAAGCTCTTTTGAAAGCTGCCTCGGTAACTACAAAGGGTATTCTCCTTCCTATGTAGTAACCGACGAGGCATTCCTGCAATTTAGGATCAGCAGCTTGAACATCTTCCTCAGTCATTTCAATTACCGGCCGATCATCAATGTACGTAGGAGGAATGAACTGAAGGTCATAACCCTTCGAGGCTACTTTGGCTTCTGCCACTTCCGCCCAAGAGCGAAGATTCGAGCTCCTTGAAGACGCTCTTTGCGGGCGTTTGGAACCCGACCTTCCTCT
>CM024538.1:12661435-12666435 GCA_014182365.1 Eucalyptus tenuipes | reverse complement strand
CATTCCGCGCCGGGGTTCGTTGTGCCGCCGAGGACAAGGCCGAGCGCCCGAGGCGCCCAAGCCTATCCTCGGCGTCGAGGGGGACGTCGGGCTGAGCCCGCCGTCCCCATTGAGTTTGTTACCGGTTCTCGGTCATTCCCTGGGCGGGATTCGACAATGATCCTTCCGCGGGTTCACCTACGGAAACCTTGTTACGACTTCTCCTTCCTCTAAATGATAAGGTTCGGTGGACTTCTCGCGACGTCATCGGCGGCGAACCGCCCACGTCGCCGCGATCCGAACACTTCACCGGACCATTCAATCGGTAGGAGCGACGGGCGGTGTGTACAAAGGGCGGGGACGTAGTCAACGCGAGCGATGACTCGCGCTTACTAGGAATTCCTCGTTGAAGACCAACAATTGCAATGATCTATCCCCATCACGATGAAATTTCAAAGATTACCCGGGCCGTCGGCCAAGGCTATAGACTCGTTGAATACATCGGTGTAGCGCGCGTGCGGCCCGGAACATCTAAGGGCATCACGGACACTGTTATTGCCTCAAACTTCCTTGGCCTAAACGGCCATAGTCCCTCTAAGAAGCTGGCCGTGGAGATGTACATCCACATAGCTAGTTAGCGGCCGAGGTCTCGTTCGTTATCGGAATTAACCGGACAAATCGCTCCACCAACTAAGAACGGCCATGCACCACCACCCATAGAATCAAGAAAGAGCTCTCGGTCTGTCAATCCTTACTATGTCGGACTGGTAAGTTTCCCGTGTTGAGTCAAATTAAGCCGCAGGCTCCACTCCCGGTGGTGCCCTTCCGTCAATTCCTTTAAGTTTCAGCCTTGCGACCATACTCCCCAGGAACCCAAAAACTTTGATTTCTCATAAGGTGCCGGCGGAGTCCTAAAAGCAACATCCGCCGATCCCTAGTCGGCATCGTTTATGGTTGAGACTAGGACGGTATCTGATCGTCTTCGAGCCCCCAACTTTCGTTCTTGATTAATGAAAACATCCTTGGCAAATGCTTTCGCAGTTGTTTTTTTTTTGGTAAAAGTAAACATTTTATAGCTTTGGACAAATGTACACAACCGACTCCAAAAGCTTACACTCTAAGTGAGATGAGCACATAAGAGTGGAAGGGAGCCGGGCAAGAACCAAAGAAAGCTAACAAACACAGCAGCAACCGAGAACAATAAAGAAACGGTTACAACCAACAAACCAAGCAACCCGCAACCCTCGGCCAACAAAAGAGAGCTAAGAGAAGGAAGGAGTGGAGAGCTTGCACGCAAGGATGAAAAGGCATGAGACTACTCCAAAGAAGCTCACTCCGTAAAGATGGAAGGGTCGAGACCCCAATTCCTCTGGAGACGTCTATTCCTCGGGGAGTCCGGAACATTAGTGAAGGTAATAGCCTTATCCTTCACCATTTTGATGAGGTGATTTTTCAAAGCAGGGGCAGCCACATTTCCACCTCGAAAGATAATGTCATTTCTTTTCTTCCAGATCAAGTAGCATAAAGCACCAAAAGAAAACCGAGCTATACAATGGTAGAAATCGTTACCCGAGAGAAATTTGATAGTCCATGGAAGATTTTCCACCCACTTTCTCGAACGCCAAGGGAGGTTGCATCTAGTAGCCCAAAAATACGCCAAAGAAGTGGACATATTGCACTCAAAAAATAGATGGTCAATGGAGTCAGGGATTTCATTGCAGAAAGCACAAACCCCCGAGTCAATTCTGCCATACGAAATAAGGAGCTGCTGTGTAGGCAAACGATTCTTGGTGATCAACCAAAGAATGAACTGGAATCTAGGAGCAATATCCATATTCCAAATAAACGCAGCCCATGGGACATGATTTCCCTTTGTTCTAATACATTCCCACGCGGAGGCCACCGAAAAACGCCCCGAAGGATGGCTTTGCCAAATAAAACGGTCCGGACCAGAGGACACCAACGGAATGGCGAAACCCATGCTCTCCAATAGAATTCGAAAATAACTACCCATGGGGGAGAAAAGATCTGCCACCACCGCATACTTCGGAAGGAGAGAAGTTTCCATGAGTGACTCTGGTATCAATTGGTGGAGAGGTCCATCAGAGAGCCAACAATCAAACCATAGAGACACGGAATGACCATCAGCAATTTTCCAAGCAAAAAGGGGACGAGATTCAATTCTTAAGGCAAGAATTTTCCGCCAAGCCCACGAGCACACAGTAGGAGAACGCGATATCCAGAAGTTATCACTTTTTAAGAAGTTGGAGTGAATCCATCGGCACCATAAGGATTCCTTATCTGTGAATAGAATCCATATGTATTTCATCATCGCCGCTTTGTTGCAGTCTTTTAACTTGCGGATACCGAGCCCCCCTTCAACTTTAGGAAGGCACACATCGTCCCACGACACCTTAGCACCACCTTTCCCAAGGGTAGGGCCTTTCCATAGGAATTGCCTTAGAATTTTCTCAATACTACTGAGAACCGAAGCCGGCAAGGTAAAAATACTAGACCAGTAGGCTTGAATAGAATGTAAGACTGACCTGATAAGCTGTAGCCTTCCTGCAAAGGATAGAAACCTTTGAGTCCATGATTGAGCTCTAGCAGTGATCCTATCAATCAAAGTGATGCAATCCGCTTTTCCTAGCCTGGAAGAGATGATCGGTACCCCAAGATAACGGACCGGAAGAGATCCTTCACGGAAACCGAATGCCAATAGGATATAATTACGTAAAGAAGGGGCTCCACCCGAAATAAAGATCTCACTCTTGTTTTTGTTCGGGAGAAGACCACTCCACGAGGAGAAAAGGTCCAACGACTTCTTCAAAATAGTGATAGAAGGCCAGTGCGCCTGGCTAAAGAGGAACACATCATCTGCAAAAAATAAGTGAGACAGACCAATAGGTTTGCATCTCCAAAAAAACTTGAAATCCTTCGAAGTTGTGCGGGCATTCAATAAGCCAGAGAGCACTTCCATTATAAGGGTGAACAGGTAAGGAGACATTGGGTCTCCTTGACGGAGACCGCGGCCACCCGGGAAGAAACCATGAAGCTCCCCGTTTATAGAGATGGAATACTTAGTGGTTCGAACACAAGCCATAATAAGGCGAATCATAAAGTCCGGAAAACCGAAAGCCGTAAGGGTAAGTTGAAGGAAATCCCAATCCACAGTATCATAGGCTTTCTGGAAATCAACTTTTATGGCACATTTTGGAAGATAAGGGTCCAAATGAAAACCAGCAAAGAGTTCCTGTACCAACAGAATATTGTCTCTAATCCTTCTCCCTTTGACAAAAGCATTTTGGGCCGGATCAATCAAATCATTCAAGACTACGGCAATGCGATTAGCCAAGATTTTAGTGATAATCTTGTAAATGACATTGCAACAAGCAATAGGTCGAAAATCTGTAACCTCACGGGCATTAGGGACTTTAGGTATCAAGGCAAGGATAGTGTTATTTACCTCGCGTAAAAGACGGCCAGAGGAGAAGAATTCTTTGACCGCCTCGGTTACCAACGGGCCAACAGTTTCCCAAGAACTTTTAAAGAATTCAACGGTAAAGCCATCAGGGCCCGGTGCTTTACCTTTCGCCATTGAAAAGAGCGTGTCACGAATTTCTTCATCACGTACCGGAGTGGACAGGCGATTGGCCTGCTCATTTGACAACGGTCTTCGAATGAATCCCTTGAGAGCCTGAATGGAAGGCAAGGATCGTGTCGGCTGAGGAGAAAGGAGATCCGTAAAGAAAGACACGAACACCTGTGGAACCACGGAGGGTTCATTGTGCAAGACACCCGAAGTATCCTTTACCGACAAGATCCTATTCCCAAGTTGCCTTTTCTTGACCGAGTGATGAAAAAACTTCGTATTCCGATCGCCTTCTTTTAGCCAACGAATTCTCGATTTCTGCCTATAGAATGATTCTTCATCCCTTCGCAAATCGACAAAGAGCTTGCGGCGAAGCTTCTCAATATTTGCGAATTCAGGGTTCAACGGGTCAAGGAGGAGATCATCTTGTGCCAACCGAAGAGCCTCTCTGGCTTCCGCTGTCCTTACTGATATATTGGAGTAGGCTTCTCTATTCAGAAGTTTAAGCCGGCCTTTTAGCACTTTAAGTTTAGATACTAAACGGAACATGGCATACCCATCAACCGGTTGATCCCACACTTGTCTAACAATATGGCCAAAGTCAGGATGGTCCGACCAAAAATCAAAATACTTGAAGGGTCTTTTCCTATGAGTCGGGTTGAGGACTCTAATCACCATAGGAGAATGATCTGAGACACCTTGATTTAAAAAAGAGGCCTCGGAGAAGGAAAAATCCGCTCTCCACTTTGTATTAACCAAGACACGGTCAATTTTCCTCATCTTTCTAGAAGCACCACTAGAAGTAAACCAAGTATATCGAAGACCAACGTACCTGAGGTCCTCAAGCTCCGATTGAGCTAAACAATCCCCAAATTCATCAAAACAAGGAATCCAAGTGTTGGAGTTGCCAAAGCGGTCGGAAGGATCCTTTATAGCGTTGAAATCGCCGGCAACCAACCAAGCCATATCCTGCATAAGGTTATTCATGCAAAGGAGGTCTGCCCACAAAGGCCTTCGTTTTGTAAATGAATGTTCCCCATAGACTATGGAAATGCTGCAGACCGAACCACTCAAAACAGAAGTTAGCCGGCCATGAATGGCTTGATCATTGATAGCGAGAGTTTCAAACTTAACATACTCCGGATTCCAACCAACCCATATTCTACCTCGGCTAGAATAATCATAATTGGCAACCCAGTGCCAGCCATTCAGCAAGAAGGAAGACATAGCAACAAAATCATTCTCGGGAATTTTTGTCTCAATGAGACCAACAAGGCACAAGTTATGAGAGGAAACAAATCTCCTCACTTCAGCCCGACGCACAGGATCATGAAGGCCTCTAATGTTCCAAGCTCCTATATACATATTTACAAGGAAAGAGGGAAGATTACCTCTTTTTGGTGACCTTTTTCCGACCAGAGGTCGAAGT
>CM024538.1:12653935-12656435 GCA_014182365.1 Eucalyptus tenuipes | reverse complement strand
ATCCGCACGGCCGAGGCCCTCGACCACGATCGATCCCGATCGACCGGGACCGATCCGCGATCGATCCGCACGGCCGAGGCCCTCGACCACGATCGATCCCGATCGACCGGGACCGATCCGCGATCGATCCGCACGGTGCATGGATCGATCCCGCTCGACCGGGATCGATCCATGATCGATCCGCACGGTCGAGGCCCTCGACCACGATCGATCCGCACGGTGCATGGATCGATCCACGCTCGACCACGATCGACCGGGATCGATCCACGATCGATCCGCACGGCCGAGGCCCTCGACCACGATCGACCGGGATCGATCCACGATCGATCCACACGGCCGAGGCCCTCGACCACGATCGATCCCGGTCGACCGGGACCGATCCACGATCGATTCGCACGGTGCATGGATCGATCGAGGATCGATCCCCGCTCGACCGGGATCGATCCATGATCGATCCCGCTCGACCGAGGCCCTCGACCACGATCGATCCACGATCGATCCCGATCGACCGGGATCGATCCGCACGGCCGAGGCCCTCGACCACGATCGATCCCGATCGACCGGGACCGATCCGCGATCGATCCGCACGGCCGAGGCCCTCGATCACGATCGATCCCGATCGACCGGGACCGATCAACGATCGATTCCCACGGTGCATGGATCGATCCACGATCGATCCCGCTCGACCGATCGATCCATGATCGATCCCGACGGCCGAGGCCCTCGATCCACGATCGATCCGCACGGTGCATGGATCGATCCACGATCTCGACCGGGATCGATCCGATCGATCCGCACGGCCGAGGCCCTCGACCACGATCGATCCGCACGGTGCATGGATCGATCCACGCTCGACCACGATCGATCCGCACGGCCGAGGCCCTCGACCACGATCGACCCCGATCGACCGGGACCGATCCACGATCGATTCGCACGGTGCATGGAACGATCCACGATCGATCCCGCTCGACCGGGACCGATCCATGATCGATCCGCACGGCCGAGGCCCTCGACCACGATCGATCCCGATCGACCGGGACCGATCCGCGATCGACCGGGACCGATCCGCGATCGATCCGCACGGTGCATGGATCGATCCACGATCGATCCCGCTCGACCGGGATCTATCCAGGATCGATCCGCACGGCCGAGGCCCTCGACCACGATCGATCCACGATCGATCCGCACGGCCGAGGCCCTCGACCACGATCGATCCACGATCGATCGAGGCCCTCGACCCGATCGACCGGGATCGATCCACGATCGATCCCCACGGCCGAGGCCCTCGACCACGATCGATCCCGATCGACCGGGACCGGTCCACGATCGATTCGCACGGTGCATGGATCGATCCACGATCGATCCCGCTTGACCGGAATCGATCCACGATCGATCCGCACGGCCGAGGCCCTCGACCACGATCGATCCACGATCGATCCGCACGGCCGAGGCCCTCGACCACGATCGACCGGGATCGATCCACGATCGATCCCACGGCCGAGGCCCTCGACCACGATCGATCCCGATCGACCGGGACCGGTCCACGATCGATCGCACGGTGCATGGATCGATCCACGATCGATCCGCACGGCCGAGATCGACCACGATCGAACGGATCGATCCCCACGGCCGGGCCCTCGACCACGATCGATCCCGATCGACCGGGACCGATCCACGATCGATTCGCACGGTGCATGGATCGATCCACGATCGATCCCGCTCGACCGGGATCGATCCATGATCGATCCGCACGGCCGAGGCCCTCGACCATGATCGATCCACGATCGATCCGCACGGTGCATGGATCGATCCACGAGACCGGGATCGATCCGCACGGCCAAGGCCCTCGACCACGATCGATCCCGCTCGACCGGGATCGATCCATGACCGATCCGCTCGACCGGAATCGATCCACACAGTGCATGGATCGATCCGCACGGCCGAGGTCCTCGACCACGATTGATCCCGCTCGACTGGGATCGATCCGCATGGTGCATGGACCGATCCCGCTCAACCAGGATCGATCCGCACGGTGCATAGACCGATCCCCCTCGACCGGGGGTCAATCCACGATCGATCGTGGATCGATCCGCATGGTGCATGGACCGATCCCGCTCGACCGGGATCGATCCACACGATGCATGATCGATTGACATCCATTTCAGTAGGAGTCATTTGCGCTTCAAGTAAAATTCTTGGATTTATTAAAGACGAACAACTTTTACCAAAAAAAAAAGAACAACCTATTGGCAACTTATTGGCAAGTTGTTCGCTTTCATAAATCCAAGAATTTCACCGACACAAGGCTTACCAAGGAAGACTTGGCAACATTAACCCATTTCCTTATATGAGTGGAAGGCTGGCTTATAGACACTCAAGACATGGCAAGTCGGCCAAGCACAAGTCACGGGCGCACACACCAAGTCACATGCTCATACCCGGAGCGTTTCCATTTATTCTAAGTATCCAAGCACTCAAGTCATGGAGCGTCGGCCGTTTC
>CM024538.1:12643935-12648935 GCA_014182365.1 Eucalyptus tenuipes | reverse complement strand
TCGAGCCCCCAACTTTCGTTCTTGATTAATGAAAACATCCTTGGCAAATGCTTTCGCAGTTGTTTTTTTTTTTTTTTTTTTGGTAAAAGGCAATAATCATATAAGGAGCTATAAGCCAACAATTACACAAGATCCGGCACCACAAAACTTTCACTCAGCAAGACTTGGGGTCTGTGCGAGTGAAAGGGAACCGGATGCAAAAAGAACGCCGGAAGGGCGAACAAGGCATAAAGAAGCCTAAAACAACAGGCAAAGGAACCGAAGGGGAAGGAGGAGGCCACGCAGGGCCATCCGGGCACCCCCCACAAACGGGACCGCCAACAACAACCAAAAGGAAAACCCCAAAGGGGAGAAGTCGTCGACGCCATGGGAAGAGGTATCAACGTAAACATAGCGAACACGGGCAGGACCGAGGAGAGCGGAAGGCTAATACGCTGTCCACGCCTGGGGATAGAACCATCACGCCCGATGATCGACATGAAGGAAGATAGAAGGATCAATCCCCCAATTGCGTTGAAGTCTTCTATTTCTTGGGCAATCTTCAACATTTCTAAAAGTTAACGCCTTATCCCTAACCACTTTGAGGAGGTGGTTTTTGACTGTCACGGCTGCGACAGGGTGATCTCTGAAGAGAATATCGTTCCTATACTTCCAAATAAGATAGCAGAGGGCACCGAAAGAAAAACGGGCAATGGAGTGATAGAAGTCCTTACCGGAGAGGATTCTTTTCGCCCATTGAAGGTTTTCAATCCAAGTTTTGTTCCGCCACGGGAGGTTGTTTTTAGCCGCCCAAAAGAAAGCCATGCTGGCAGTGATGCAGCAATCAAAGAAGAGGTGATCAATGGAGTCCGGCGTTAGCTTACAGTAAGCACAAACCTCTCGCCCAATTCTTCCATAAGACATGAGTAAGGCCTGGGTAGGAAGTCGATACTTAGTAATGAGCCAGAGATTAAATTGATATCTCGGGGTAATGGTCTTGTTCCAAATAAAGGATGCCCAGTCGACTCTATCCTTCCTTCTCCTGATAATGTGCCACGCCGAGGCAACTGAGAAGATACCAGAGGAGTTGTCACTCCAAACCAATCTATTCGGTGAAGTGGATAGGGTGGGGAGGGGATGGTCCCAAGCTTCAATTATCGATTTGAACGCCTGCCCTGCCGGAGAGTAAAGGTCAGCCACCACTGCATGATTGGCTAAGCCTGAGTCTGTGATCAAAGTATCTGGGCAGCAGAGGTGAAGTGGGCCTCTCTGATGCCAGTGGTCGTACCATAGGGAAACTGTCTTGCCATCCCCGATCTTCCAACGGAAAAATAACCGGAACTCATCTCTCAAGTGAAGGATTCTCTTCCAAGCCCAGGAACAGTAGGTCGGTACCTCAATGACCCAAAAGCTCTTCCTCTTCAAGAAGGTAGAGTGGATCCATTTGCACCATAAGGATTCCTTGTCCGTGAAGAGGATCCAGATATGCTTGAGCATCGACGCCTTGTTGCAATCTCGTAATCTGCGAATTCCAAGACCACCTTCCTCCTTAGGGAGGCATACGTCTTCCCACGACACTTTGGCACCACCCTTACCAAGGCTAGGACCCTTCCATAGGAACTGTCTAAGGATCTGTTCAATGCGGTCCAAAATGGCTGCAGGAATTGTAAAAACACTAGCCCAATAAGCTTGGATTGCATGAAGGACTGACCTTATAAGCTGGACTCTGCCAGCAAAGGATAGGAAGCGGTGAGTCCAGGATTGGACCCTGGCTGTGATGCGATCAATCAAGGACACGCAGTCCGCCTTGCCAAGCCTAGAGGATATGATAGGGACCCCCAAATATCGCACCGGGAGCTTTCCTTCGATAAAGCCAAGGGTCTCCTTGATCTCATTACGCAAAGACTCCGGTCCACCTGCAAGAAATATCTCACTTTTGTTGTTGTTAGGCTTCAATCCGCTCCATGCCGAGAAGGTATCAAGCCCATCCTTGAGTAGAGAGACGGAGTTCATATCCGCTCGACAAAAGAGAAAGACATCATCCGCAAAGAAGAGATGAGATAGTCTTGTGGTCTTGCATCTCCAGAAGAAATTAAATCCCGGTTGTGTAGCTCGCGAACTGAGGATCCCGGAGAAAACTTCCATAATCAAATTAAAGAGGTAGGGGGACATGGGGTCCCCTTGGCGAAGACCACGCCCACTAGGGAAGAAGCCATGGAGTTCTCCGTTTAACGAGATGGAGAACTTAGGAGACCGCACACAAACCATGATGAGCCGAATGAAATGATCCGGGAAGCGAAAAGCACGAAGTGTCAATTCAAGAAAGTCCCAGTCAACTGTATCATAGGCCTTCTGAAAATCCACCTTCACAGCGCATTTAGCGGTATAAGGCTCGAGATGGAATCCAGTGAATAACTCTTGAGCAAGAAGAATATTGTCTCGGATGCTTCGGCCTTTGACAAATGCATTTTGAGAAAGGCTGATAGTGTCCTGAAGAACAGCAGCAATACGATTAGCAATGACCTTGGTGATGCATTTGTAGATCGTGTTGCAGCAGGCAATGGGTCTGAAGTCATTGACGGATGTTGCATTAGGCACCTTAGGGATCAACACGAGGATGGTAGTATTAATCTCCCTCAAAAGTCTTCCGGTGACGAAGAAATCCTTAACTGCTTCAATAACTGAAGGCCCAACTAGTTCCCAGTTGCTTTTGAAGAATTCCACACCGAATCCGTCGGGCCCCGGAGCCTTACCACGGGCTAGAGAGAATAGGGTCTCTTGTATTTCCCTGTCTGAATACGGTCGGGAGAGAAGGCTAATCTGATCCTCATTGAGAGGACAGCGAATATTAAGCTGCAGGTCCTGTAAAGTAGGCCTGGAGGGAGAGTGCCGGGGAGCGAAGAGCTCCTGGAAGTGAGAAACGAAAGCATCCTGTACAAGGCTCGGATCAGTGACCATGATTCCATTCCTATCCATAACCGAAAGAATCCTGTTTTTAAGATGTCTTGTAGCAACAGAATGGTGGAAGTACTTGGTATTCAAATCACCATTCTCAAGCCATCTAATCCTGGATTTTTGTTTAAGGAAGGATTCCTCCTGCCTCCTCAACTCTATATAGGTCTTCCTAAGAGTCTTCTCCAAATCAGCCAAAAGATCGTTGGTCGGGTCCTGCTGCAAGTCAAGCTGAGCTATCCTGAAAGCATTCCTGGAATCGGCAACCCTCTCGGTGATGTTGGAGAAAGAATCTCTATTTAACTGCTTGAGACGGCTTTTTAAAGCCTTCAATTTGCTGACCAGCTTGTACATAGGGACCCCTTCAGCCGGAGCATTCCAGACTTGCGCCACAATGTCTAGAAAGGAAGGATGTTCCATCCAGAAATCAAAGAATTTGAAGGGCTTCCTTCTAAGGACTGGTTGGGTCACCCTAACCACCATAGGGGAATGGTCAGAAATTCCCGGAGTTAGGAACGTGGCTTCCGAGAAGGAGAATTGAACACTCCAAACGGCGTTAACTAGTACCCGGTCGATTTTTCTCATTTTTCGATTGGACCCAGAAGAGGCAGACCAGGTAAACCGAAACCCAACATATCTCAAATCATCAAGTTCCGCCCGAAACAGACACTGGTTGAACTCATCAAAGGAGGGAAGCCAAGTGTCCGAACTCCCAATTCTATCAGAAGGGTCTCTAATGGCATTAAAATCCCCGGCCACCATCCACGCCATATCCTGGATACAAGAGCTCATCCTAATCAAGTCCGCCCATAAAGGCCTCCTATTGACGAACGAGTGTTCAGCATAAATCACCGAGGTGCAACAGCTTAATCCCGACGAGAGGAGCAAGACTCTACCGTGAATAGCCTGATCGTTGGATGCGATAACTTCAAAATTGACCAATGTCGGGTCCCATCCAACCCATATCCTGCCCTTCGGAGAAGAATCATAATTGGCTACCCATTTCCAGCCCGACAACAATCCAGAAGAGAAGGACCGAAAGAGGTATTCTGGCACTTTGGTCTCACATAATCCAATCAAACAAAGGCCTTTAGAACGGGCGAGGTTACGAACCTCGGCTCTCCTTAACGGGTCCATAAGACCCCTTATATTCCAAAAACCGAAATGCATATAGGTATATAAAAGATAGCCAAAAAACTATACTATAGACAAAAAGGAAGGCAAGGGAGCCTACCTCTGCTTATGAGGCTTCCGGCGAGTCTTAGCCGATGCCTCAGGTATCGCCACCACGCCCGGGTCCGGAGGTAGGGCAAGAAGTCTATCCTGGATGGTCTGAAGGCAAACCGAGGCAGCTTTTGTGGGTGGACAAGACAATCCAGGAGAGGTGATATCCTCCTCATCCGAGGACCCATAGGATGCAGCAACTTGCGAGACATCACCATGATCAAGGGTGGCAACGGGCTCATGATGATGCTGAGTTGGGGCAGCGAGAGAAAGGACCACCTTCGGGGGAGCACTTGATCCCCTCTGCATTTTCCGGGAAGACAAGGGTGGCAAGCTTTCTTCCGCATCTGGGGCCGCCTTGGGAGGGGCGGGACTGGCCACAGCAGCCACCTTTTGGTGCTCGCGGGCTACATTGGCTGGGCGAGCAGGAGGATGGATCAGGGCGGGGCTGGGCACAGCAGCTGTCTTCAAGAGGATCCGATCTCCATCTCCAGAAGCGGCTGGGCGAGAAGATTCTCCCACCTTAGCCGGGTGGTTCTTCTTTTTCTTGCTCTTCGGCTGCCTCCAAGGCTGTTCCTGATCAGCCTGATTTTCTGCTTCAGTCGGATGATGGGTAGAAGACTCACCAGCACCCGAAGGAGCAGAATCGAACAAAGCCAGTTGCGGAGCTGGCACTTGAGGAACTGAGACTTGCGGAACTTGCACTTCAGAAACCGGAGCTGGCTCTTGCGGATCTAGTACATCGGCAGCGGAGTAGGGTTGGGGCCATGCTTCGGGCTTGGCTCTCTTCCAATCGGTGGAATCGGCTCAGGTCGATGCTCGCGGGGAGGTTGCTTTGGAGCTCT